>SKCR01024899.1:600000-807500 GCA_019454045.1 Zanthoxylum bungeanum | reverse complement strand
AATAAGCTCACGGCATCATAATACAATCTTAAAAATTTAAATAATACTATACAACATCATAATTAGTAATTTAAATCAAAATTATTTTTCAATTCTCTTCACCTACATGTAGGGGTGTGCATTAATCGGTTTTAATCGATTAACCGAACCGTTCCGACCTATTTTTTTATTACAGTTCGGTTAATTCGGTTATTACGGTTAAAATTTTTAACTTTTTCGGTTATTCAGTTCGGTTACGGTTATAAGATTTGTATAATCAAACCGACCGATTAACCGAAATTAAACCATATATATATATATATTAGCTCGTGCGAATCCTTTAATTTTTTAGAGTTAAGATAGTCTGCATGTAAACTATCAATTGGTTGTAATTATATTGATTTGATAATACTACCAAAAAATAAAATTGATAAAATTCAAATGACAAGTTGCATTAACAGTTTGATTTTGACTCTTTTTAATTCTCTCAAAAATTTAAAGGTAAAAATACATAAAATTTCAAATGTGTAGATTTTGCATCGTGGTGGATTCGTGACCCTTAAAATTTCTAACATGGCAAGTTTGGAAGCAAATCTGAGGCTGTGACAATCATCGAGGGTTTAAAAAATATTTCTCTCGCATGTAATTAAATATAGATATATTTAATCAAATGTTAGTTAGAATCGGTATTTTTAAATCAGATATGTGATCGAATTAGTGATCCAAAAAATTTAATGCGTCAGTGGTTCGACCGGTTGAAACGTTCCAAAAAAATTGGTAGAACCGACATACATCATATATAATTTTACTAATTAAAAATTATAAAAAAATATTAATTTTTAATTGATTGAATTGGTTAATAACCGAATTAACCATAACCGACCGAAATATAATAGTTAATTGGTTAATGGTTATGTGTCATAAATTGGTTAAATCGGTCACATTTTTATTTAACCAAAAATTTCGGTTACGGTTAAAAAATCAAGGATTAACCGACCGAACCGACCGATGCACACCCCTACCTACATGAAAAAACTCACAAAATCTCTCCACATAAGTAAAAAATCACTAAACCACATGGGAGGTGTGTGATAATAGCCATATATGATAATACTTATCCAGCCTACAGAAGCCAAGATTATTATTAGTTTTTCATATTTGTTATCTATTAACAACATCATTAACAAACGCTCATATGAGCAATGTAGCCAGATTATAAAAGAATGTTGGACTGCTGGGGAAGGTCAGCAATTGCAGCAACATATTCGAAGCTTTGCCAATAAGGTTAACATGACACAAGCTCTCTTGACACGGTGGAGTGTAAAAGAGTTTAGCGACAGGAAACGCAAAATGAGAATAATTTTAAAGGAATTGGAGTGGGCAAAAAGGGATGGGGATCAAGATAATAAATGAGAGGAAATTATTATGACGGGGAAATAAATAGAGGTAATGCTTCAAGAAAAAGAGATTTATTATAAGCAAAGGTCGAGGGTTTCATGACTCAGGGCCGGCGACAGAAATACTAAATTTGTCCACGCCCAAGCGTCAGCTAGGAGACGCCGAAATGAGATAAAGGGGATACATGATCAACATGGTAACTGGATGGAAGACGAGAGTCAAATTGAAGGCATTATATGTAATTACTTTTATGAATTATTTGATTATATTTGCCCAACAAATGACCAAATGAATGAAGCACTGAAGGGTACATGTAATAAGATTCCGGAAAACATGTATACAGTGTTGAACCAACCTTTCTCAATTGAGCATGTGCAGGAAGCACTCAGCAGTATGCACCATACCAAGGCAACAGGGCCAGATGGACTATCTGCGATTTTCTATCGGAAACACTGGCATTCTGTTGGTAAACAAGTCACTGAAGTTTGCCTAAAAGCACTTAATCATCTTACAGACATATCTGAACTCAATCACACTCTCATGGTGTTAATCCCCAAAGTCAAGCACCCTAAGAACATCACAGCTTTCAGACCTAATAGCATGTGCAATGTGGTATACAAGATTATAGCAAAGTATATAGCTAACATGCTGAAGATTGTTCTTAAGGACATCATCTCATAAAATCATTGTGCTTTTGTTCCAAACAAATTGATAATGGACAACATCATTATTGGGTATGAATGTTTATACAAACTAAGGAATATAAAGAGAGGGAAGGCTGAGACAGTGGCACTAAAACTTGATATCGGTAAAGCTTATGACAGGATTGAATGACCTTTCGTGAATAGAGTGTTGGAAAAGATAGTGGTTCCCCCACACCTCCGCAACCTAATATGGAACTGTATCTCCACCCCTACTTTTTCGATATTGCTTAATGGTCAAGTAAATGGGCTTATCCAACCAAATAGATGATTGAGACAAGGTTGCCCCATCTCCCCTTATTTGTTCATCATTTGTGCTGAAGCTTTCTCAGGACTACTTCATAAGGCAGAGATGGACAGAGATATAGTGGGATTAAAATTCAGCAAGAGGCTCTCGGTTTCAGACCTGCTATTTGCAGACGACAGCCTGGTCTTCTCAAAGGCGACGGTGGACGGGTGCAATAAGATAAAGGAGCCGTTTGATGTTTATGCGACTACTTCAGGACAAATCTTCAACTATGAGAAATCAGCTCTCATGTTTAGCCCCAACATACAAGAAAACACAGTGGAGATAATTAAGAGCATCTTCCAGCTCAATACTATTTCTACACACGAAAAGTATATGGGTCTTCCCTATTTGATTGGAAGAAACAAAAAGGTCAGCTTCTCTGAGTTGAAACTGAGAGTCATTAACAAAATAAAAGACTATAAGAGCCGGCTTTTCTCTTGTGGGGGGGAAAAGGTGTTGATCAAGGTTGTTGCACAAGCAATTCCAACTTATGTTATGAGTGTGTTTAAAATCTCAGGGGTGTGTGTGATGAGATCCAAAAAAATCTTAATGCTTATTGGTGGGGATCGGAGAACTCATAGAAGAAAATACACTTGACATGTTGGCATAAGTTATGTAAATCCAAGATTGAGGGGGGGGGGGGGATGGGTTTCAGATGGTTTGAATCTTTCAACCAAACTTTACTTGCCAAGCAATGATGGAGAATATTGACTCAGCCACGATCACTTATGGCTTCCATTTTCAAAGCAATATACTCCAGAGACACGTATTTCCTCAACGCCAATGTGGGTATAATCCCAGTTTCATTTGAGAAGTATTGTATGGGGAAGAGAAGTGTTAAAAAAGGGATTTGATGGAGTATAAGTGATGGAAGCAAGAGATTGGTGTATGGAAGCAAATGGATTCCAAGAGACAACAATCTCCAACTCATATCAGCTTATTCCCTCCCACTGGATACCAAAGTCGAAGAACTGCTACTGGGCGACAACAGATGGAATGAAGGACTGATCAAGAATCACTTCCTGGAGGTGGATGCGCAGGACATCCTGAGTATTCAACTGCCCAGACCACCTAAGGAAGACCGGATATGCTGGCATTTTGATAAAAGGGGCAAGTTTTATGTGAAGTCAGCCTACCATTTAGCCATGAAGAATTTGAAGGGGCAGTACCGGTTGGACATGCAACAAATGACAAGCTTTGGAAGAAAATATGGGGTTTAAGCTTACTTTCGAAGATCAAAGTGTTCCTTTGGAGATGCCTCGCGAGACTGCTTCCGATAGCCAATAACTTGGTCAAGCGGAGGGTGCTACAAGAAGACAGATGTCAGAGGTGTTTCAAGACAAAGGAAACTTCAGAACATGTGTTATTTCACTGCAAAACTTCACTGCAAAACTTCAAGGGCCTGCTGGAATCACTCTCAATTTGAAGCTTTCATCTCTGCCAGAGGTAATGGGGAATTGCCGATTATTTTACTTCAATTATTCAACGAACATATCAATAATGAAGTGGAGATATTTGTTGGGATTATGTGGGCCATTTGGACATGGAGGAACAACCTCATCTTTAGAAGCCAAGCAATGAATTGGAAACACATTTTGGCACATGCTGAAGCAGTTCACAGTTCTTACGAGGCAGTCAAGAGCTCCGACGGGATTGTGAAATTCCAAGTTCAGGAATTGAATACGCAAATATGGGAACCCCCTCCCGTAAACTGGTTAAAAGCTAATGTGGATGCTGCCTTCAGCAAAAATAGAACGAAGATTGGAATGAGGGTGGTCATCCAGGACCACAACAACTCAGTGGTGGCAGTCGCTACTAGGGCTATTGCCTCCTATGGAGATGTGGAAGAAGCTGAAGCTAAGGCCATTCTTGTTGGAGTGAAGACAGTGATGGAAATAAAGCTAATATTCCTCATTATTATAGAATCAGATGTGTTGAATGTGGTTAATCTTGTGAATGGTAAAAGTTACAGCCTTAAGGAATTGTGGTGGATTATAGATGATATCCTTGGAGCTACCCGATCTTTGAATGTGGTAAAGTTCCAGTTTCGATCGAGATCTTGTAATGAGATTGTGCATAAGTTAGCTAAGATAGCCTGTAATGAATCTGTATCGGGCTTTTGCCAAGGGGATTTCCATTCCTGCATCAGTTGTATTTTGTGACTTGGTTTTAATATATTTCCTTTTCAAAAAAAAAAAAACAAACAAACAAACGCTCCTAATCCACAGCCCTGCAGTCCGCACTCAATCGCGGGCCTTGAAATGGGCCACATAGCCCATGACGGTCTAGGCCCAAAAGGGAGAGAGAAAATCGTCAATGCAAATCGGTAAATCAAGCATCAGAGCCCTAAATAGAGATGAGTGATGAGAATATATCAAGCAGCCGACTTGCAGTGCTGACGTCTCACTTGTCTCCAGTTGTCATGGCGTCAGAGAAAGAGGCTGCTCTTGCAGCCGTTCCCTCCGATTCTCCCACCATGTAAGCTTTTCCCTCTCCCCTTCCCCCTGTCAATTCCTCTTTTACAATTTTTCATCATGTCTTTATTTATTTTTTAATTTCTCAATTGTGTGCAGATTTGACAAAATCATTAACAAAGAAATCCCATCCACGGTAGTTTACGAGGATGATAAGGTGATGCTTTGCTCCTTTACTTATGGCTGATATTGTCTTGATACATTAGATTATAAACATACTGGTAGACAAATTTTATTTCTTAAGCTGCGAAAAAATATATATTTTATTTTGAACTTTTGCTCGCTTAAAAATCTGAATTCATGAGTGAGATGTTTGTGTTAAGGCTGCAATCCAGTAAATGGTGCTGATTTAGAGTGACCTTGGTGCATTTGTCAATTGATGGGTATATGATTTTGGCATATTCAAGCCCTAATAGAAATCTAAGGTTATGTTTGGTGCATTTCTATGATCATAGATGTTTTATGTGCTTCTTAAGTCTGGTTGTTCTCCTCTTGTAGTGCAAGGCTGCTCTAAGCTCTTTAAGTAGTTGTCTGGCTGTCATCTAAATGACTGATTTTTAAAACTTGTACTAAGGCTTCCTAATTTTTTTTTATCAGTTTACTAGCATGTGGAGTTTATTAAAAATCGGTTTATAATTGTAGCTTCATTGTTTTAAAGATATTTAATAGGATCTGTATATGCAAATTGGCTCTGCGTCATTGTATTTTAGAATGTGGGGTTGATCTTGAACTGGATCGTGGTTGATTGACTAGTAAAATGATTCAGTATTTCTGGCTTTTGTATTCATCTATTTTCTCTGTCTCCTAGCAGGTCTTAGCTTTTAGGGACATAGAACCCCAAGCTCCTACACACATTCTAATTATTCCCAAAGTGAAGGATGGGCTGACTGGACTTTCAAAGGTATTTGTTATTTGCTTGCGATATGTTACATCTCCAAAATTACTATTTGGTAAATTGACTGGACTGCCTTTACAAATTTGTCTTGTCTGATGTTGTACGGTTGTTCCCCTCTAATGAGGCATCAGGCAACCAAGCAAAACCATAAGATCTGTTCCAGTGTGAATCTTAGGATGAAAATCTTGTGATTCGTCCATCTCTCTGTCATGTTATACTGCTAGGTAAACAAGAGGAGATACATAACTTTAACGAACCGAGAAGGCATTAACTGTGTTGTTTACATATAATTTTGTGTGGAAATTTTCTGGACCTTTTCCCGAAGTGCACAGATTTCTTTTCCAAGCTATGCAAAACTAAAGCGCAATTTTAAGTGAAGCATGTTACTGGCCTAAGCTGGCTTTCTATATTCAGAATATAAGGAGCATCTTGTGTGAATTGATCCTAATTATGGGAGATTAGATATACCTCTCTTAATGAATACATGATTAATCCGATGTGTTATCTGTTAAAGTACAATTTGTGTTCTTTCTATTTTCTCAAGTTGCATGTGGGGTTATAATTTAAAAGGGAAGTGCCGCTTGTCATGTATATTTCACTTGGCTATTTCAAACTGTTTGGTTTCTTATTCACAGGCCGAGGAAAGGCATTGCGAAATTCTTGGCCGCCTTCTTTACACTGCTAAGCTTGTTGCTAAACAGGAAGGACTAGATGATGGCTTCAGGATTGTGATTAATGATGGACCAAATGGATGTTAGTATATTTCTCCATCTATCGCATAAAGCCATCAAATATATTGCATTTTATGAATATACAGAATATGGTCATACATTGATGTTCTGACTTCTGAGTGTTGTATTGCAGGTCAATCAGTTTATCACATCCACGTCCACCTCATTGGGGGACGACAAATGAACTGGCCACCTGGTTAAGATGGAGTATTGTGGGGGTTGACAAATTCTCCATGAAAGTATGATTATACCTTTGTACTTCAGTATGCATCAAGCTTTAAATAACAAACTATTTGGTGGTTGCTGTGTGTCACGATATTTGATATTTAATGTTGTAATGAACTGATTGGAGAACAAGAACTTCAAAGGGAAAAATAAGTTAAATGAAAGGACCATAATAATTGTGTGGCTCGTCTTATTTCTCGCATTTCCTTTTTTTGCTTTTAACTTTACTTCACTTGACTATAGGGCCGTTATTCAATTGATGTTTTTGGTTGATATTTTTACTTCACTTGACATATCAATTATTCAAGATAAAGAAACAATCTTAGTGGTTGGTTGTTTTTCCCTCCACTCCGAATTTTTAACTTGAGTGATGTATCTGCCTACACATTCGATGAATGGCTTCGACGGTCTAATAATATCCATAACATAAATCTATGCTACATTCAATATTGAAAATCAGCATATACCAATTAATAATTGAACTACCTACCAAACATACATTTTACCTTCCTGATTAATTTTATGAGGCACTCGATCTGTTTCAGCTGTCATGAAAAACAAACATGTATGATGATGCCTAAAAATAATTCCATCAATTTTTTGGATAAATTAAATCACAAATGATAATTACATTACATGGTTTAAGAAGCTTTCCAAATCGTAAAACATTTTACCTAAAAAATTTCAACAAGACAAGAAGCCCGGAAACAAAACTGAGACAAAGGTTCGCCAGACTCAAAGACAATTAAGTAGACTTCCTCCCTCAGTAGTAAATTCATCGTCATCATCAACGAGACAGAGAGACTTCAAGTGCTTGTCAATGCCAAATAACAATAATCGAGTTTCCTCCACCTCCATAAGCACATTTGACCTCTCTCCAGAAACAAATTCACAAACCAAACCATCCACTTCAATCAAACTGCAACCCGGCACCTTTCTTACCTTCATATCTTCCATTCCATTTCTTACCTTTTCCACCCCGTCCCATTGTTCAGTAGAGGCGTATATATTTGAAAGAAGCACATGAACCCCTCCATGGTCAAGACTACGCTTAACCAAGCTCTCAGCTGTTTCCTTTCCCAACTCAACATCACCATGCAATCTACAGGCATTGAGCATTGCACCCAATACATAATTGTCTGGTTCCATTGGCATCTCTCTCACCACCTTTTTTGCTGCTTCTAGCATCCCAGCTCTCCCCAGTAGATCTACCAAACAACCATAGTGTTGGATTCCAGGTTCAATCCCATAAACCTCACTCATACTACTGAAAATTCTCAACCCTTGATCCACCAATCCCATTCGACTACAAGCGTTTATGACACAAATAAAAGTCACTTCATTGGGTACAACCCCTTCCGAGTGCATCCTCTTAAACAACTCAACTGCACGAGCACTTAGACCATGATTCGCTAACCCCGAAATCAAAGAAGTGAAAGCAAAGACATCTCTAGTAGGCATGCTATCAAATACACTACAGGCTGTTTCAATACATCCACACTTTGCATACATGTCAATAAGGGCAGTTCCCAAAACTCTATCTAATTCTATTCCATTTCTATCAACATAAGCATGTATCCACCTTCCTTGATCTAAAGTGCCAAGACAAGCAGACGCAGTAAGCGCACCCACAATGCCAGCATGATTAGGCCTGACCCCACAAATCTGCATATAGTTAAAAAGCTCCAAAGCATCTCCATAAAGCTCAACTTGCACATACCCATTAATCATCGCGCTCCAAGAAACCACGTTCTTTTCCGGCATTTGATCAAACAGTTTCCGTGCGATCAAAAGTTGGCCGGACTTTGCATACCCATTTATCAAAGATGTCCAAGTAATCACATCCCGGTTAACACTCGTATCAAACAATTTCTTGGCTGGGTCCATGCAATTACATATGGCGTACAAATGAATTAATCCATTAATCACGAAATCATAAGATTCCCAACCCAATCTAATGACTTGGGCATGAGAAGCTAATCCCAAGAACAAATGCGAAGTGTCAGCACAAGCTCTAAGAACAAAAGAAAATGTATAGTTGTTAGGCAAGAAACCGCTCTGAAGCATTTTCTTGTACAGAGCTAATGCATTGATGGGTACATATTTCTCAGCAAAGCCTCTGATCATGGTGTTCCAAATAAAGCTAGTTCGATATCGGAGACAAAGAAAGAGTCTGTAGGCATGAGAGAGGTCGCCGAGTTCGGAGGCGGCGCAGAAGCCGATGATTTTTCCGGCGGCATAAGGGTCGCAAAGGGTGCCTGAAACTGTGAGGTGGGATTGAATTTGCTTGATCTGTTTCATGTTGACACATTGGTCCAAGAGAGACACTGATCTCTTGCTTGCTTTCAAAAATTTGGAAGCAAATGCACACATTAACTTGCAGTAATCTCTTTTGAATTTTCCTCTTTTTAATATTTTCTCATAAATTTATATTCTATCCATCAATTTGGGATTGCGTGTGTTATATATAACTTGTATAAATCAATCATAATCAACAAGAAACTCTTGTCAATTCTCAGAAGAACTCTGAGTTGAGCGGTTCTAGCCAGAGATGACTAATGGGCTGGCATATCCATGGTTAATTGTTTAGATATTCTTTGAGAGTAATGACAGTGATAAAAATATTAACACAAAAAAAATATTACAAATATATTAAAAGATAAATAAAATTTAATTAAAAGATAAATAATTTTATTTATCTTTTAGTTGTTGTACTATTTTTTGTATGTATTTATTAATTTTGATTATTTAAATAGGACAATATCTTCACTACATATATTTTTGATGCTAGAAAGAGGCCTCTAGGTTAAGAAGAATGATTGGTGATAATAACAAAATCTTGAGAAGCTCCACATAATTAGAAAAAGATATTTGAGATGTGCTAATAAGAGACAATTCCTTTTAATTAGTAAAATGTGTTTTGGGTTCATGAAAAAAATCAAAATTTTAGGAGGTCATAACTTCATAATTATGCGAAGTAATATTTTATGGTTTTCGGCAACTCACAAACCAAACAAAAACAATTGGTTTTCGGCAACTCACAATCTGAATATATTTACAAATGAAATAATGTTAAACAATCAATTGAAATTTGTTTAGACACTGCACGCATTTACTAATTCATACAAAGGGGACTTATTAGAAACCTTCTCACGCTTCCAAAAAAAGATGAATTATCTTTTAATTACTTGTTTGGGATGAAACGATCACATCAAATACAGCTGTACCAGTCTTCTTTCGACGTTGACGATGCCATTATTAATATAGATTTGGATTTTTGGTATTTGGTACTACTCGAATGTAAAAATCTTATTTTGACTTGATCCAATATTTAAGGTTCACTCAATAATAATGTGGAAGTAATAAGCTGGGACATAGTATAAGCCTAATAATTAGGTTTATATGGGTGGGGTTTCGTATGTCATATACATCTTTATTAAATATCTAAAATGGATAATTAATCTCATAAACTCGTCACTTGATCAGAATTATATCCAGTAAAGCGGTAACGGATGCTCGGACCGGGAACCCTTTCCACTTGGCCTCACAACGAAATTATTATTATTTATTTTTTAAAAAAAAAGAGTAGGGAAATTAAATATTAATAGAAAATCCGTACTCTGACAACGACTATTGAAGAATGGTGCCACATGCCTGCTGTCAAATCAGACCGGAAATGAACGGTGAAAGTGATCCCGTACGGATAATTTCAACGGTGGAGATCGTAAAACCCCCCATCTCTCTCAGGGCCACCTTGGTCGGGGTCCTTTTATAAGACTCCTCTCTTACTACTACTGACATCACTCTCTCTCTCTCTCTCTCTCTGTGTCTTAGCTTTCCAAAAAGCCTTTCTCTATCTCTCCAGTAAAAAGTGAAATTGTGATAGGGCCACAAAATTAAAATAAAAGAAAAGCTCCTTGTGTTGTGCTCTCTCTCTCTCCCATGGCGATCTCAGAAAAGTGGAAAACGTTGTCGCATTGGAATCAGTTTACTTAGTTTCTGAGACAAGAAGATATCCATGGATTTTGGTTTGATTTACACAAGTATGGTGTGAATTACTACTACTAGTCGAAGATTGAAGAAGATAGATAGGTCTTTAGTATTCATTAGTTATATGTTAAAAAAATATAATTAAAAAAATATAAAGTGTGTGTTAATGAAGCTTTCAACATCATCAGGGTTGTGTCAACAGGGTCACGAAGGTATCTTATCTATTGCCCTTTCTTTTCTTTCACTTTTTTTAATTTTTATTTCATTAAGAAGTGTGTGTCACTTTCACTTTCATTTTGTTATTATTATTATTATTATTGTTATTTTAATTTTTGGGAAATTTAATTATGCTAATTTGATGTTAAATAGGGGATAATAAGTGTTTGAATTCGGAGCTATGGCACGCCTGCGCTGGGCCGTTGGTGTCCCTACCAACGGTGGGCACCCGTGTGGTTTACTTCCCTCAGGGGCATAGCGAGCAGGTTTTTGTTTTTATATGTATAAAATGAGTTTGTATGTACGTAGTGTCAAATTCATTTCTTAAGAAATGTTCTTGGTCATGTTATTCCGGTTAATGAAATGACATGAAATTAATTTGTAGGTAGCTGCCACCACTAACAAAGAAGTTGATGGCCACATTCCCAATTACCCAAATTTGCTACCCCAATTGATATGCCAACTTCACAATGTCACTATGCATGTAGGTTCTTTCTTTGTATTCTAATTTGTTTTCTACAACTCCAGTTCAGTATTATCTAAATCACATAGACTATGGAATTTCAGGCAGATATTGAAACAGATGAAGTGTATGCGCAAATGACTTTGCAGCCTTTGTCGCCGGTAACTCTAAGTTCGTCTTGTGCTGAATTTTGATGACAATGCTTTTCATTGCTAATTTGTTTGTTGTTTATATTAAATATTTAAACATTGCCAAAAGTTAATTTTCGTTATTGTTGGTGGTCCAGGAAGAGCAGAAGGATACATTTGTTCCCATGGAATTGGGGATTCCAAGCAAGCAGCCTACAAATTATTTTTGCAAGACTTTGACTGCTAGTGATACTAGCACGCATGGAGGGTTTTCTGTTCCTCGTCGTGCTGCTGAGAAAGTCTTCCCTTCATTGGTAGTCTATTTCTTGGCTTCTACATTTCTATTTCTTTAAGCTTACTAACTATTGCTTATGATTGTTTTAATGTTCTTTTTCTTTTGGTTGCAGGATTTCTCACAGCAGCCGCCGGCTCAGGAACTCATTGCAAGGGATCTCCATGATGTTGAGTGGAAGTTCAGGCATATCTTTCGAGGTAGGATTGAGGTTTTGTTTATTTCATTTTTTAACGGTTGGTAGTCTGTTCTGGAATGTCAGTAATTTGATACATTGTTATCTTTGTTATTATTTTTAATAAGTGATTCTGTGCAATAATCCATTGATTCTACTAGAGATAAATTAATATTTTTGCCCTTGGCTAACTATATTGTCCTATAATGATATTGGCGTGTGTTTCTCTTGCTGCTTTTTTTCAGCTCAAATGAAGAAGTGATAATAAGGTGTCTTGAACCCGTTTATTGCAGTTTATAATAGATGTTTATTCAGCTTAGTATGTCATTTGTGTCATTGTCTTTTGATTCTCGTGGGTTCTGGGAACAAATTACCATTTATGTAATGGAAGAGCAATGATACCCCTTTGTTTCTTCATAGTACATTATTTATGGGTTTATGTGCTTATAATATAGGGAGGCATTTAAAGATACTTTTCATCTGTGAGACAAAGTTGGGAGGCTTCATATCTTTGGCTGAGATGCCTGTTAAAGTTTTAGTACACCGGACTTGTATCTTGCATATGTTTATACTTTTTGGCACTCCGTAAGAGTATGTGTTTGTGTTTTTGAAGGGACCTATTTCTAAAGAGGTGTGCTTGGTCTCCAACATGTTTTGCATTCTTTTTAAAATTCGTAGTTAACTGTTGGAAAAACAAGAATCTAAAGAGAACTGTATGTTGGTGTTATATTGTGTATGTTCCAAGATTATGCCCTTGGAGCATCTAAATTTCCCTGAGGGTAGTTGGAAGTATTTGTGTCAATTAACATGGTAGTTTACTTTAGGACACAAACTGGGTGGATGCTATCTTATTTCAAATTTATATGTTGAATGATATTCTGATTTGTGGTATAATGAAATTCATTCAAGAAGTTTTTTCTTGCCTTTCAATAACAATTTCATCATATGGACGGATATCATGTTGTTGCAAGGTGAATTTTTTTATTTTTGAAACTAGATTTTTCATTATAGTAGCTTGTGTTATGAGATTGTTAATTCAGTCCTAGCTATCTGTTGGAACTTGGAACCAACATTATTATTCTTCATATCGCAGGACAGCCCAAAAGGCATCTTCTTACCACAGGCTGGAGTGTGTTTGTTAGTGCCAAGAGACTAGTTGCTGGAGATTCTGTTCTTTTTATTTGGTATATAGTCTTTTTTTCCTTTTTTACCCATTAGCCACATTTATTAGTTCATGTGCATCATTTATTTATCATACTTAACTTGGTGTCAATCAATCATTAGGAATGAAAAGAATCAGCTTCTTTTGGGAATTCGCCGTGCCATTCGCCCACCAACAGTAATGCCATCATCTGTTTTGTCCAGTGATAGCATGCACATTGGACTCCTAGCTGCCGCAGCTCATGCCGCCGCAACTAACAGCTGTTTTACAGTTTTCTTTAATCCAAGGTTAGAATTCTGACTTCCTTTTTATAATTTTTTTTTTTTATCTTTCTTATTGACATGTTTTAGTTTTCAGGGCTAGTCCATCTGAGTTTGTAATACCCCTTTCAAAATACGTTAAAGCAGTGTTTCACTCACGTGTTTCTGTGGGGATGCGGTTTCGGATGCTTTTTGAGACTGAAGAATCAAGCGTTCGTAGGTATTATTGTAGTTGGTAGTTCGCTATGTATTGATTTTTGGGATCTCGCAACCACTCGTCATTTTTATCGTTTTACTTCAATTAATTTTGTAGAATTAAATTAGTCTGGTGAGGCATCTATTTCTAAATATTTTGCTTTCACATTATGGCATTATATCATCTTATTTTTGTGTTTGGTTGCTAATTTATCTTCAGTTTGTTGGCTAGTTTTGGTTGAACTGAACTCATAGGATAGTAAATGATATCTCTTAAGGATCTGTAATGTCTGTTCTATGTTATCTGAATATGCATTTGTACTTTCTTTGAGTTAAAGTCTTTTTCCATTAGGAAACGAAAAATCAGCTGGAGCAAGTTAAGGCAAGGGAGTTCAATGGTTGAGTTAGCAAGTTATGCAAGATTATAATCCATGAATTTAAATTTATTTTCTGCATCAAAACACTGTAGTTTAGACATTGGTCAAAAGGTAGCCTGTTGTTGGGTTTTGTATTGGTTGAGTTAAATACTATTGCAATCCAAACGCATGCATCTCTCAATTATTTGATTCAAGTAACTGCTGCTTCAATGTTGCACGTTATACTTCCCATGGGGGTATAATGTGGATGACTTATATTTTCCAGGTACATGGGTACAATAACTGGCATAAGTGATCTGGATCCTGTTCGCTGGACAAATTCGCACTGGCGATCTGTTAAGGTATTATTGGTCTCACAAACTTAGATTATTGGCCATACCTTTTTCAGAAGTTCCCCAAATTCTCATTATTTTTTCATCTTACCTTGAATTTAAATTAGTGTAATAAATGATGCAACGTTATGTACATCTAAATGCATAAATATTACTTCAGAATTAGTAAATTTAGAGATTGAAGTTTTTCCAAGTTATGATCTTTTGTCCGGATAAGAACTGTTACTGCAGCACACTTTGCAAGCTAAAAGAAATAAGTTTTAAAGTTTATTAGCATTTTCAAGCTTGCCTCTCAAGTAAGCCAAACCCATCTATTTTTTATTATTTCATAAGCATGCATTATCAAATACTTAAAAACGTGTTTTTACTTTTGCCAAACCTGTTGTATATTGAACAAATTAAACTATTTATAGAAAGTACTTTTATCAGCTACACGTGTATAGAAACTAGCTAGAATGGTCGATTTACTTCCATTCTTACCATCTTTAATGTAGGTTGGTTGGGATGAGTCAACAGCTGGTGAGAGGCAGCCAAGGGTATCTTTGTGGGAGATTGAGCCTTTAACAACTTTCCCAATGTATCCATCGTTTCCTCTCAGACTGAAACGTCCATGGCATACTGATATCTCGTCTTTTTATGGTATCAAACTCTCTCTTATATTATCTGGTGACATTTTCAAAACTCTCTGTCCGTACATTATGACGTTTTGTTATTTTTCTATTTCTTGTTGACAAATAGGTCTGTTTTAGGAATGTCTAGTAAAAATTGAGTTAGTCCACGTAATATTAGAGAAAAATAACAAATTAAGAAAGAACTGATACACAGAGGTAGAGAAAGGTTAGGGCTTTAATATCCTTCAATTTCACAGGGAATACTTTTGGACCTATCTTATGAGATTTCACTTGGAAATCACAGTTATGCTTCAAAACTGCAAACTGAATAGTTTTGAAACATATTAATGTTGTGTTTGCAAAGTTTAGGTTGTACACTGGCTTTATTCTAATTGAAATATTCAACATATGAAATATAGAACCAACTCCTTGTTGATTTTAATTCCGTTGGCCAAAGCCCTTATTTTATCAAAGCTATAGCAAGCCAGAGATATAAGTACTTCAGTTTGTATTGATGAATATTAAACTGTAATAAACGATAGGAACCATGTTAGTTACGTCATTACAGGGTGGAGTGGGGCAAAATAAATCTATTGTTTTTGGCTACTAGGTTGGAATGACTACTTGTCAGGTGGTGTAACATGTTGAATTGGCACTTTAAATGACCAAGTTCATCAAGTATATAACGAGTATCAATGTCTTAACTTTTGCTATCAATTTTGTATGCTGAGAGTACTTAAACATGGATTATTTTTGCCACCTATGCAAGTACATGGTTAGAATTAATGCCAAAATAAAAGGCATCTTTAACTTAGATCATTGATGACTTGGTGTTGCTGCCTTACTGGAGGTGCTAGTATTGGAGAGATATTGTATGTTTGGTAGATGATAAAAGCCATTATGGAATTAAAGTTCCGACCATGTTTGGATAATTTATACAGGATTGTAGTTGTCCAATCCCCAAAATAGTCTCCCATTCAAAGGACTTTCCCGTAACAATGGGAAAACTAGTCGCATGCTTTTGTATCTTCGTTCTTATTTGTATGATGATCAATATATTATCGTTAATATATTATAACAGGAAAAATGTGGTTGAAATAGTCAAATCCATCCACCCAACTTTCGATGTAATTAATAAAAATGGATACTGTTTTTAAAAATGAGTTAACCTCAAATATAAATGTATGGAACCTGTTTCTTTCTACTAGTACCTTCTAATGTTTGGTGTTTCATCTGTTTCAATTGTGTTTGTGTTTGTGTTTTTGTTATTTTCTTTTTTCGTCACTTTGTTAGTTGTTACAGATAACAGAGATGAAACAGCTAGTGGCTTGAACTGGCTAAGAGGGGGAACTGGAGAACAGGGTCTGCCCACCCTCAATTTTCAGTCTCTTGGTATGTTTCCCTGGATGCAACAGAGAGTTGATCCATCATTTCTAGGAAATGATCACAATCAGCAGTACCAGGCGATATTGGCAGCTGGTATGCAGAGTGGAGATCCTGTGAGACAGCATTTTATGCAGTTGCAGCAGCCCTTTCAGTATCTTCAGCAAACTGGCAGCCACAACCCATTGCAGCTGAAGCAGCAGGAGCAAGCAATTAAGCAGTCAATCCCTCATAATCTGCTGCAGGCACAATCCCAAACTCCAACGGAGAACATCCCTCAGCACCTTCTTCAACAGATGAACAATCAGCCTGAGGAACGGGCACATCAACAGCAACATATGTTTCATGATGCGCTTCATATTCG
Source organism: Zanthoxylum bungeanum (assembly GCA_019454045.1). Taxonomy (NCBI): domain Eukaryota; kingdom Viridiplantae; phylum Streptophyta; class Magnoliopsida; order Sapindales; family Rutaceae; genus Zanthoxylum; species Zanthoxylum bungeanum. The sequence goes on along the minus strand of SKCR01024899.1, from coordinate 790,860 downwards.
AACTGATGAGCTTCTGCAGAGGCAACAGTCAAATGTGCCTTCACCATCATTTTCTAAAACGAACTTCATGGAGTCGAGCGCGGAAATCTCAGCTTCTATCACTTCTATGCAGAACATGCTGGGTTCCTTGCCTGAAGGGAGTGGCAATCTTATGAACTTCTCTGGAGCTGGTCCGTCTATGCTGAGGCAGCAGTTACCCCAACAATCCTTGGGTTCAAAGTATGCACATTCACAGGTTCATGATTTTGTCCACTCAATGTCAGTCCCACCATATAATGGGAAAGATGCTGCGGTGGGTACTGAAAATTGTAACACAGATTCCCAGAATTCTGCTATGCTTGGTGTTCATTTTGATTCATCTGGACTCCTACTTCCCACCAGAGTGTCCAGTTTTGCTACTTCAGTTGATCCTGATGTCTCTTCAATGCCATTAGGAGATTCTGGGTATAATAATTCTCTGTATGGGTGCATGCAAGACTCTTCTCAGTTGCTGCACAGTGCAGGGCAAATTAACCAACCGAATCCAACCCAGCCGTATGTCAAGGTGCGATTGGGGTTTACGTGGGTCTTCTCTTGTGTTTCCACTTTGCATGCTCAATGGTGTTGGCAGATGACTGTGTCTATGTTTTGGCAGGTTTATAAATCGGGTTCGGTTGGGCGCTCACTAGACATCTCCCGGTTCAGCAGCTATAATGAGCTGCGGGAAGAGCTGGCTCAGATGTTTGGAATAGAGGGAAAGTTTGAAGACCCTCTTAGATCAGGCTGGCAGCTTGTATTCGTCGACAGGGAGAATGATGTGCTTCTCCTTGGAGATGGCCCATGGGAGTAAGTTATCCTTATATGATTCACCAGATTTTTTATTCAATTTAATTTGTGTGTTAAGATTTATCTTCTATTGCATGTTATAAGCTTGATTTATTTTTGGTTAAGATTGATAGAACCGCTTGTTTTTAGTTTTTACATATGTATTGGACCTTCAGATTAAACCCTTTTTTGTCACTGAGAAGTCTTTTTAAGGTGCATCAATTATACTTTATATCTGTTAATACAACCTGTCATTTTAATTGCTTAATTCAGTGGTTCGAAAACTGATTACCTCGTATTTACACAACTTCACACGTTGTGACGGTTTTTGAACCAATAGATGAATGAATGTTGGTTGAAATCACATATGACGTGTTTTTAATTGAACTCCTTTTGCATTTCTCTTTTCAAATGCAACCACAAGGACTCACATAGCGAGTCGGCAGCTCGAATGAAATTATATATTTCATTGTAATTTTTTTTCAGAATTGTTCTTCCAAAGCCTGTTTAAAATAATGAAACAATTAATGTTGGGTGATTGAAACGCCCTGTTGAACTCTTTTTGCCGATGGACGCCCTAACCTTGACCATTTGCAGGGCATTTGTGAGTAACGTATGGTATATCAAGATACTTTCACCAGAGGATGTGCAGAAAATGGGGGAGCAAGGGGTTGAATCCTTCAGCCCAAGCTCAGGTAAACGAACGAATAGCAGCGGCAATTTCGTACGTGATCCTGTTGGTTCGCTTGAATATTGATACTCGAGAACTCTATGCTCGAATATTGATGCTCTTGAACTCTGTGACGTAATCCCCCCGAACAATTTAAGTTAGCAGCACCGACTTCAGCATGCTCAAGCTGCGCAACACCCTGTATCCTTTGATTTGTCTCCCAGATTTATTCCACAGTTTTATGATGATGCTTATGTGTGTCCGACAAGTATAATACTGAAGTTGATTAGATACCTAAACTTTTGTTGCAAGTTGGAACAACCTATGTCTTCACTTTTGGCAGTGTATTCATATTGAAGTGTCTGGATTTAATATTGCCAATGATGTGAACTACTAACACTACAGATTCATGTGATAATTAAGCTTTGGTGCCACATCAATTTTTAATTAAAAAAATAACTAAATATTGTAGGCTTTTTATATGATATGATGTTATTATTTTGCTAATTAATTTTTCCAAGGATGAAATTAGGTCTAGTAGCCTTTCGAGTTCCGATAATTTATCACTACATGGGATGATGATAGGTTGGCAAAAAAAAATCCATCGCTATATATGGTCTTCATTTATTCAACAGCTTGAATTGATAAAGTAAGCCAATTAATAATAATAATAATAATAATAATAATTTCTATTACTTCACTGACTGGGAAAAAAATGCTAAAAAGAGAATAGTTAAATGGAAGTGACAAATTTATTTTACAACGAGTAATGATGTCAATGACATTTGTGGAAAATGGTGGCAAAATAGCAATCTTCCTCTTTTGAGGTGAAGCCCACTTATGTTGAAGTTGATTATAGAAGAGTCCGTGAAGATAAATCCACTTGAGGCTCTTCTTCTTCTTCTTCTTCTTCTTCTTCTTATTCTCTTAGTAATGAATTTGTTTGGTTAATAGAGAACCAAATACAAACTTAGCAAGCAGACAGATAAATCACATAGGCAATGATTTACGTGATCCGGCGAAAAATGATTCCAGCTTACATCTACGGGAGAAAGAGAGTGTGTTTTATTATTGTTCGGAGTCAAGACATACCCGATCTAAAAGTGGAATAGTGAACTTACAAAGAGTTTACAACACCTCTAGTTTTACATTAGCCCGTTACAATTCTCTCAATAGTCAAACAACCGACTAACTTTATCTCTCTATTACTTATTTTTGGCTATTGGTTTCTCTCTAAGTGTTGAAATGCAAATTTTGCTAACCCCTGAATTTGAGACTTCAACAGCTTTATATAAACTTCCAAATCCACCATTATACAGCCCATGATGTCAGCTCATGTCACTCTGTCATCATTACAGTAACAACTCTTCTCAACTACCCACAATTCGGTCAATAAATTAATCATTTTCCCTATTATTGCATCAGCCAATGGCGGCTCTGCTCTACCACATTCCTGCCACAGCACCGCCCTATGACGGCTGACATGAGCTACTTTCACGGTGAACCAATGCTTTCTCATAATCATTATTAACCTTCTATAATGATATCTTCTCACTTTAGGGCATACGTCATTTGACTCAAGTGCAGATTGGTATGTGATCTCATCTTTGTTCCTCGGATCAGTATACCGAGGTGGATGATACTGGTCAAAACTCCCTCTGACTTCTTCAACTAGGTCTGGTTACTAAGCATGGACCCAATCGGGTCAGTTTCTATAAATACTCAAATGAACTCAAATCCAACATTTCTTTTTTAGGTCTGGTTGTCGCACCAACCTGCTTCATCATCAACACACTCAACCCTTACATGAACCCCTCCGTAAATGGGGTCGGGTCTTTCTGTCAAATCTCGTCTGTCTTTTTGAGCCCTTAAACCCATATTATTTATTTTTGGCTAAGTAGACTACCAATTCTGCTCCTCCTCAACATTTGAGTCTTCCTCATAGTAAAAAACCACTATCAACAAAGCTCTTCCCAAGTTTTTACTTGCATGAGTAAACAAAATTTTACTTTTGTAGATACATGTGATTCATGAACGATCAAAAACTATTATATTTTATTATCTAATTAAAAAAAAGGATATAGTGTTAAGTTTAGCTGTATAAAATTTTTCATATTCTTTTACTTGATAATAATACACAATGTAATAAAAAAAAACACATTAATATAAAACTCAGCATCTAAGTTGAATAATCTCTCTAACAGTTTTTAGTTGTACATGGAGGGGCTTAATTGAAATGATGCATCTTGGGGACTTCTTTGAAACCATTAAAAAGTTGGGAATTATTTGGTTTTGGCAATAAGATGTCTTGTTCCGATCGAGTCTCATTCCGTCTCGTCCCGATTATTATTTGGGATGAAAAACCATCCATATCCCCACTGATATTTTGAATCAGGATAAAAAATCGTCCTGAATTTATCTCGAATCCCTGGGCGACAGAATCCCAATCGAGATTCAGGATTATGGATTTTCTACCAGCCCTATTAGTTAGTGGGGATGGCAATGGGGAGGGGAGGGGAGAAAATCGACATCCCTGTATCCGTTTCTGATAATTTTTAGATGTTTCCGTCCCCTCCCCGTCATAGGGGAGAGAATGAGAATCTCCGAATAATAAAAAAAAAAAGATCTCCGAGGGACCTCAAACCCCAAATAATAAATAAATTTTTGATATATTCAAAAAACTGATAATATCTATTATACAAAAAAAAATATATTAAGATATTTTTTTTTAATATTTACATTTATATAAAATTGTAAATATAAATTTAAATATATTTATTAAAAATTTAAAAATAAATAAATAAAAACTTAAATGGGTAATAGAGAGAGGATGTAGATTTTGCTTAATCTACGTCCCTTCTTCGAATAAGAAATGAATATTTAATTTTTTCAATCTTTATTCCCGACATTAATTTTTTCAATTTTTCATTCTCGATCGCCTCTCCAATTGAGGAGGTTCCCGACGGCCCCGTCCCCTTACAAATTTCAAAAAAATAATAAGTTAGTTACTTGTATAGTTAAATGCATTCTTTAACAATTAACTTACCGTGATATTATGAAAGCAGCAAGGACGAGTGGTAAATTTATAAACATTAAGGGTCTGTTTGGTTCAACGGAGGGGAGGAGAGGGGAGGGATTTTAATGGAGGGGATGGGAGGGGAGGGGAGATATTTTAATTAAATATATGTTTGGTTCAAAGGAGGGGAGGGGAGGGGAGGGGAGGAGAGAGTTTTTAATTAAATATATGTTTGGTTAAAGAAGAGAGGAGAGAGATTTTAAAACTAATTTACTATTTTATCCTTAAAGCATTTTATAAATAAAATTAAAACAATATAGGTTTATATTATCTTTGAATTAAACAAATAATAAAATTAAAATTAAAAGATCTACATAATACGTGTTATTAAAAATAAAATTAAAACAAATATAAGATAAGAGAATAAAAAGAATTGAATGGTGAAGCAAATATAAGAGAGATTTGTAATTAAGAAAATTTTGGATTTTAATGTATAAGTAGGGATAATTTAGTAAATGCATTTAATATTTAATTGCTCACTTTCTCTCCCCTCCAAAACCCCCCACTTTTGGAGGGGAGCAAAAATTGACTTAGGAGGGATTTTGCTCCCCTCCCCTCCCCTCCAAAAAATTGAACCAAACAATTATAATTTGGTTGGGGGGTTTTGGAGGGGAGGGGAGGGATTATTTTAAATTTTGTTTGTTTGGTTCAATTTTTTGAAGGGGAGGGGAGGGGAGGGGAGGGAAGCAAAATCTCTCCTAAGTCAATTTTAGCTCCCCTCCAAAAGTGGGGGGTTTTGGAGGGGAGAGAAAGTGATGAATTAAAATTTTAAATGTAATTACTAAATTATCCCTACTTATATTGTTTTACTTTTATTTATAGCATGCTATAAGGATAAAATAGTAAATTAGTTTTAAAATCTCTTCACAATCAAACATATATTTAATTAAAAACCCTCCCCTCCTCTCTCATCCCCTCCTTTGAACCAAACATATATTTAATTAAAATCTCTCCCCTCCATTCCCTTCCCCTCCCCTCCATAAAATCCCTCCCCTCCCCTCCCCTTCGTTGAACCAAACAGACCCTAAGAGAAAAGTAGCATTCTCTGGGTATTATTTTAACATATTTTTGCGGCTATGAGGGTATTTTTTCAGGAGAAATGATATTCTTCCCAACAAATCTACTCCATTTCCTCCAGAACGGCAGAATAGTGTGCGTTTTGGTTTTAAAATTTTTACCCAAGGTTTGCCCATCCCAATTGCCAAACACCCATAGAGTCAACTTTGCCATAATTTTCAATTGATATCATTTCTCCTATACCAATTTCAACAGGCTTTCTGTCGTGGAGAAATGGCTTTTCATCAATTTCATTTCTTCAGTTCGTCGTCCACCGTCGCGCCGGAGCTGGAGCCACGTCGTCCACGTGCAGTCCGTCGCCAACGAACTAGTAAGCGTTGACGGCCATCCAGACAAAACTCTACGGTTTAAGCTTCAATTATACGTCGCCACATTAATTCTTGTTTCTACATCTTCATCTCTCATATCCCATTAAGCAATTATTTCTCCTACATATAGCTTATCTGAAAAAGTGCTTTTTACCCATTTCATATCCTGGAACCACGACCTCATCCTCATCCTCATCCTCATCTGATCTTTTTGGCTCTCTCAAACACAACAACAAACAAATATGGGATTTGATGAAGAAGCGGGATCATCCTCATACACACTGCCACCTTACCCAAGAGAAGATACTCCACTTTTAGCCAAATCAAAGCCTCTCTCTTCTCAATCCAAGAGAAGAACTTTGACCCATTTGGCTCTTTTGTGTATTATTGCTGATATTGTTGATCTTGGAACTATGGGAATAGTGATGGTTGAAGATGTCATGATTTTCATGGAACAAATGCCTGTTTTAAAGACTTTTGGTGATTTTTCTGTTTTTTCATATGGTATTGGGGTTGCTGTTTATGCCTTCGAAGGAGTTGGCATGATATTACCATTGGAATCTGAGACTGGAGACAAAGAAAAATTTGGGAAAGTATTGGGATGGTGTATGGCATTCATTTCTCTGTTGTATGGTTCATTTGGTGTATTGGGTTACTTTGCTTTTGGTGAAGAAACCAAAGTTGTAATCACTACCAATTTTGGGGCAGGATTGGTGACCACTTTGGTGAATGTGGGTCTGTGTGTGATTTTGTGATTATAGGTATTGCTTGTGGCTGAGATGGGTAGTTGTTTTGGGTGTGAGTTTGGTTGCTCTGTCGGTGCCTAATTTTGCAAATTTTGTGCTGCATACTGGGTTTTGTGTTGCCTGCTTTGTTCCATTTGCTGGTGTTCAAGGAAGAGCTGGGGTGGAATGGGATTGTTTTGGATGCTGCAATTCTGGTTTTGGGGTGATTATTGGAATCTCAGGAACCTGGTCATCGCTAATGGAGATTTTTGCACCAAAAGCATAACCATGTTTTAGAGGGAAAAGAAATCAAATAATTGTTAATAATATTTCATTACATTTGGTACTTACTGGAAAAGTTTACTTGTTCTTATTTGATGTGTTCCTGACAGTTATTATCAGTTGTAATGAAAAATTAGGACAAGTAATTGTTAAAAGTTCTATTTCTATATGGGTCTGGTCAATTTTATTTATAAATGTGTTCAAAAGTTTGGTACGTTACCTATGTCACTCATTTTGAAAGACTTGCTCAGTTCAATTCTACAATTTCTCACACATTGAATTAACTAGTACTAGTTCTCTCAAAGAAATAATGATTTAACACCTTGTGTATTTATTGATGTCTTAAATGCCCCAATTGACCCAAATGGATCAGTGTCGTTGAAGGTCTCAAATGCAGGGAACCCATGACCATGATCAAAGTCTTAAGTGCTACGCATGGAATCAAATCTTGCTAGGGAATTTTGTGATTGGAAGAAATCACTATCATATGCATTAAATGAATTAAACCTCGATGAAAGCCCATAACTTGGATCAGAATCTTTGGTGTTGTGAGCAGAATCAAACCTAGAAAGGGAATGACGTGGCTCCAGCTTCGGCGCGACGGTGGACGACGAACTGAAGAAATGAAACTGATGAAAAGCTCTTTCTCCACAATAGAATGCCCGTTGAAATTGGTTTAGGAGAAAGGATATCAATTGAAAATTAGGGCAAAGTTGACTCTAGGGGTGTTTGGCAATTGGGATGAGCAAACCTTGGGTAAATTTTTTATAAACAAAACGCACACTATTCTGCCGTTCTGGAGGAAAGGGAGTAGATTTGTTGGGAAGAATATCATTTCTCTTTTTTCAGTTTCAAATACTAAGAATATTTACCCCCAAAAATTGAGAAAAAAATGTATTTTCTTCAAACGTTAAGGGGAACTCCGTAATTATACCTCCACAAAATGCAAACTTCTGCTGGCAGAGATTTGTTTCTTTTTCCCCCCTCCTTTTGGTAGTAATGTATCCAGGTTCTGTTGGTTTTGTTAAGGTATGAGAGCAGTAGCTTCTTCGATCAAAGCACACAAGAAGGGCACTTCGAATTTTGTGCGAATCGAACTGCATTACAAGCTAGTGCTTTCCAAACAGCAGCGCGAGAGCTGATGGAAAATCTGAAAGAAGCTACACCTAAGATCAATGGTTTCTTCGCTGCAAGTAAGGAGAACATTGGCGGCAGTAATAATATTAATAACGATAATGACAACAGCACAGGCTCCACAGTTTATGGAATTGCACAGTGTGTTGAAACCATCACCGAAGCAGGTTGCCGAACTTGCTTGTCAGGGGCATTTGATAACATTCAGAAATGTCTTGCTAATGCTTTTGGTTGGGCAGTTGATGTCGGCTGTTTCTTAAGATACTCGGACACTCCATTCTTTGCAAATAACCAGACTACTGATATATCACCATTCCTCAGAAATGGTAAGCCACCCCTTTTCTTTTTTTGCATAGGCTTTGCATGTTTTTTTTTTTTTAAGCTTAGCTGCTAATGTCAAACGGCTTTGGTAAATAATTTTGTAACTTGTTGAGGAAAATATTTTACAACTGTTGTTGGATAATGTTGGAAAAATGCTTATGAGTAAGCATTTTGAGGCTCAATTTTAAGCATGATCCACTTCGTGTTAGTGGTTCTTATTGAATGATTCGGATACTCCTCCGTGAGTACTTCGAAATGGTATATTCATATGCTTAAAATGGTGCTTGGGTGATGAGAAATTGTTGCTCAAAGTTCACCCTTTGGTGTTGGAAAATTTTGAATTTCCATAACAGCTAATTTAATTAGCTTGGTGGTTACAAAAGTTTAATTTCCATAACAGCTAATTTAATTAGCTTGGTGGTTACAAAAGTTTAATCTCCATTAGTGCTAATTTAATTAGCTTAGTGGTTACAACAATGTGTAACATCTCCCATTATGAAATTTAATTGGCTAGTTAATTTCTATTAATTGAGATGTGTTTTCTTTTCCTATATAAACAACATCAGTTCTTGTTTTCAATATCAGAGAATGAAATAGAAAATAGAGAAAGACATAGCACACACACGAAAGATCATTTTCTTTGTTTTGTTAAAAGGAGAGTTCAAACACTTTGTGGTTCGTTGGATACGAGTCTGGTGGTGCCCTTTCTCGTACGTTTCCGTTGTATCCTGGGAAACAATCGTCTCACGTACTACTGCACCTACGGTAGGGGACGAATTTATTTTAAGGATATTGTTGTTTTACAACAAGCCTCGGGAAAGTTCTGATTTGCCTCAGCTTCAGCTTCTGCCTCTGCCTGACTCAGCATCTGCCAACAGCCTCTGCTTCAGCTTCAGCTTCTGCCTCAGCATCAGCATCTGCCATCAGCCTCTGCTGTCAGCCTCTGCCATCAGCCTCAGCCTCTGCCATCAGCCTCTGCTGTCAGCCTCTGCTGTCAGCCTCTGCCATCAGCCTCTGCTGTCAGCCTCTGCCCTTCAGCCTCTGCCTCCGCTCTCAGGGTCTGCCTCTGCCCTTCAGCCTCTGCCTCCGCTCTCAGGGTCTGCCTCTGCCCTCAGCCTCCGCTCTCAGCCTCTACCGTCAGGGTCTACTCTCAGGGTCCGCCGTTAGGGTCTGTTTGAGGATAATAATTATAGTTGTAATTTTGTCATATTCGAATTTCCCAATTACCGTGTAATAATTGTAATAATTGTTATCTACAGTCTTAAAACAAAATCGAGACTCTGTGGATATGGAAATCAGTCCAAACACAGTAGATCCGAATATGGCAGCCTCTTCGGCTGGCCAGAATGTTGTGGCAGCCCCCGTGGCTGACCAAAGTGCAGTGGCAGCCCCTTCGGCTGGCCAACTTGCATCAGCCTCTGGGCTTAATATGGCAGCCGTTGTGGCTGGCCAAGGTGTTTCTGCCTCAATGGCTAGACAACTTGTTGGACATGTGAGCCATGTCAATCCTGCTGCGGAAAAACCTGAAAAATTCAGTGGTCAGAATTTCAAAAGGTGGCAACAGAAAATGTTCTTCTACCTGACCACGTGAACCTTGCGAGGTTTCTAAAGGAAGATGCTCATGTACCCAAAGATGGTGAGATTGATATCCAAGTCATCAGTGCCATTGAAGCTTGGAAACATTCTGAATTCCTATGTCGGAATTATGTGCTGAATGGGCTAAGTGATTCATTGTACAGTGTGTACGCTGGAATGAAAACAGCTAAAGGGCTTTGGAATCTTTAGATCGAAATATAAAATTGAGGATGCCGGTACTAAGAAATTTGTCGTAGGCCGTTTCCTAGATTTAAAATGATTGATTCCAAAACTGTGATAAGCCAAGTACAAGAACTGCAGATTATTCTAGCAGAAATTCATGCTGAGGGGATGAGTTTAAGTGAAACCTTCCAAGTAGCCTCGATAATTGAGAAATTACCACCCGGTTGGAAAGATTTCAAGAATTATCTAAAGCATAAACGAAAAGAAATGAGCATTGAAGACTTGGTTCTTAAGCTAAGAATTGAGGAAGATAACCGAGTTTCTGAAAAGAGAGGAATGACTCATGAGGCCAAAGCAATGTTGTCGAACATGGCCATAAGAACAAGAACCTCAAGAACAAAGGGTCAAAGATGGGCCCTAAAGGAGGAGTTTTCAAGAAATCAAAATTTCAAGAAAAATGCTTCAACTGTGACAAAATGGGTCACAAGTCTTCTGAGTGCAGACTGTCGAAGAAGAAAAAGAAACAAGAGGCTAATGTGCTAGAAAACATGACTCAAGATGTTTCAGACATTAACCTTTCTGCTGTGGTTTCTGAGGAGAATCTGGTGGGTTCTAACCCAAGAGAGTGGTGGATTGATACTGGTGCCACTCGACATGTATGCTCAGACAAGAGCATGTTTTCTTCATTTGAGCCTGCTGAAAATGGGGAAAAGATATACATGGGAAATTCAGCAACATCTGAGATAGAAGGTCAAGGAAAGGTGATTCTGAAGATGACCTCTGGGAAAAAGTTGACTCTGAACAATGTTCTGTATGTACCTGAAATACGGAAGAATCTTGTGTCTGGATCGCTTCTGAACAAGCATGGATTCCGGATGGTGTTCGAGTCTGATAAAGTAGTTTTGACTAAAAATGGGATGTATGTGGGAAAAGGGTATGTAACTGATGGGCTTTTTAAGCTCAATGTAATGGTTGTTAAACCCAAAAATATCAATAAAGCTAGTCTTCTGCTTATATTGTTGAGTATTCTAATCTTTGGCATGGTAGATTAGGACATGTTAATTTTAATTCATTGCGAAAGTTAATTAACATGAATCATATTCCCAATTTTAAAATTGATAACAAACATAAGTGTGATACTTGTGTTGAGGCAAAACTAACAAGATCATTTTTCATAGTATTGAAAGAAACTCTGAACCACTTGATCTAATTCATACCGATATATGTGATTTTAATTCAATACAATCGAGAGGCGGTAATAAATATTTTATTACCTTGATGATGATTGCACAAGATTTTGCTATGTGTATTTGATAAAGCAAGGACGACGAAGCATAGAGAAAATTTGTTCTCTATAGAATGAAGTTGAGAACCAACTGAATAAAGAATTAAGGAGTTAAGAAGTGATCGTGGTGGTGAGTATGTTTTCCCTTTTGAATCACTTTGTGAACAAAATGGAATCATACATCAAACCACAATCCTTATTCACCTCAATCCAATGGGATTGCGGAACGTAAGAATCGTACCTTGAAATAGATGATGAACGCTATGTTAATCAGCTCTGGCTTACCTCAGATTATGTGGGGAGAGAGCTGTCTTATCAGCTAATTACCTTTTAAATAAGGTACCACGGAACGAAAGCAGAAGGAAAACTCCTTATGAAATGTGGAAATGAAGAGTACCTTCCTATAAATTCCTACGAGTGTGGGGGTGTCTTACCAATGTAGTCATTCCTCCACCTAAAAAGGTGAAGATATGACCAAAAAACTGTTGATTGCATTTTCATAGGATATGCACATAACAGTAATGCTTATCGATTTCTTGTGCATGAGTCTAATGTACCAGATATTCACAAGAATACGATAATGGAATCAAGGAATGCATCATTTTTCGAATACGTTTTTCCTTGTAAAACTAATTTGAATTCAGATGTGCAAAACGGGCACATGAGACTATCATTGAAGATAGTCAGGACCGAGAACAAATTAATGTTCCAGAAGATCAACAAGTTGTTGAACCTGAACTAAGACGTAGCAAAAGAGCTAGAACGGAAAAATCATTTTGTCCAGAGATTCTGACATTTTTGCTAAGAAAATGATCCTCAAAGCTATAACGAAGCTGTAAGGTCAGCTGATGGTGCCTTGTGGAAAGATGCCATCAATAGTGTGAATTGAATCCATCTTACAAAATCACACCTGGGAGTTAGTGAATCTTCCTCCAGGATGTAAACCTTTAGGGTCCAAGTGGATTTTCAAAAGGAAAATAAAGCAGATGGATCAATTGACAAGTACAAAGCAAGACTTGTATTAAAGGTTATAGACAACGTGAAGGTCTTGATTACTTTGATACTTATTCTCCTGTAACGAGAATAAATTCCATAAGGATGATACTAGCGATTGCAGCTTTGCGCAATCTTGAGGTACATCAGATGGATGTGAAAACAGCCTTTCTGAATGGAGATTTAGATGAAGAAATCTACATGGAACAACCTGAAGGTTTTATAGCTCCAGGACAAGAAAAGAAAGTCTGTAAGTTAGTTAAATCCTTGTATGGATTGAAACAAGCCCCGAAATAGTGGCATAATAAGAAGTTTGATGACACCATGTTGGCAAATGGTTTCAAAATCAATGAATGTGATAAATGCATTTATGTCAGAGAGACAGAAGTTGGCTATGTCATTTTATGTCTCTACGTTGATGACATACTGATTGTCGGGAGTAATGTCAAAATGGTGAAATCTACCAAGAATATGCTGAAATCCAAGTTTGACATGAAAGACATGGGTCTTGCAGATGTCATTCTGGGAATAAAGATCTCGAGAAGTCCAGATGGACTTATCCTTGATCAGTCGCACTATGTGGACAAAATTCTTGGTAAATTCAACGATGATGATTCAGCTGTGGCTAGAACTCCTTAGATGTGAGTTTACACCTATCAAAGAATAGGGGAGATGGTATATCTCAAGTAGAATACTCTAGAGTGATCGGGAGTTTGATGTATCTATCGAGTTGTACAAGGCCTGATATAGCCTGTACAGTAAACAAGTTCAGCAGATATACGAGTAATCCAGGGGTGATCACTGGAAAGCAATAGTGAGAGTACTTAGGTACTTACGTTTTACTCGTAATTATGGGTTGCACTATCATAAATATCCAGCTGTAATCGAAGGATACAGTGATGCTAATTGGATATCTGACATGAAAGACTCAAAGTCTACTAGTGGTTATGTGTTTACACTAGCAGGTGCAGCTATATCATGGAAATCCTCCAAACAGACTGTGATAGCCAGATCTACAATGGAATCAGAATTCATTGCATTAGACAGTGTGCTGAAGAAGCAGAATGGCTTCGAAATTTTCTAGAGGATATTCCAAGTTGGCCTAGCCAGTGCCAACAATTTGCATTCATTGTGATAGTCAATCTGCAATTGGAAGGGCACATAACAATATGTATAATGGTAAGTCTAGACATATTCGTCGTAGACACAATACCGTTAGACAATTACTCTCTACTGGAGTTATTTCGATTGACTATGTAAAGTCAAAGGATAACATTGCGGATCCGCTAACCAAAGGGTTAAATAGAGAGTTAGTTGTGAAATCATCGAGGGGAATGGGACTGAAGCCCATTAGATAAATGTTTATTACGAAGGAAAACCCAACCTTGTTGACTGGAGATCCCAAGATCTAGGTTCAATGGGACAACCTACTCGTAAAAGACATAATTGGATCACTGTGGGGGGTTACCCTCTAGTCCATTCCTATGATGAAATGAAACAGTGATGCTCGTATGGATAGAGGTTAAGCAAAAGCTTTTAATGATTCTTATGCGTCGGGAATCCGAGCAGAGTATTACGAGATACTCTTAAATAAGAAATCACCTATGTGAGAGAGAAGTGGGCCCGCTTCAAAGGGAATTGTACGGGGCACAATTCTTAGAAACTCTTGCAGAACCAGGTAGATGTTCATGGCCAAAATGAACATAATAATGAGAACTCAGATGTGTAGGTAAAATATCTGTGTGATATATATTCTCCATTTACATGAATGGCAGTACAGTTCAATGACATCGCGTCAACTGTCAGCCAGTAATGAGATATATTTTCACAAGGAAGGTTCAAAGGCTGTGGCCTACCTATCCTATGCAGGTGTTGAACCGTTGAACTCTTCTAGGTCAAAATAAAATGTTTTATAAAAAATAATTTTATTCGACGTTTTCGCCAATTTCATTCATGTGGGGGATTATTGGAAAAATGCTTATGAGTAAGCATTTTGAGGCTCAATTTAAGCATGATCCACTTCGTGCTTAGTGGTTCTTATTGAATGATTTGGATACTCCTCCGTGAGTACTTCGAAATGGTATATTCATATGCTTAAAATGGTGCTTGGGTGAATGAGAAATTGTTGCTCAAAGTTCACCCTTTGGTGTTGGAAAATTTTGAATTTCCATAACAGCTAATTTAATTAGCTTGGTGGTTACAAAAGTTTAATTTTCATAACAGATAATTTAATTAGCTTGGTGGTTACAAAAGTTAATCTCCATTAGTGCTAATTTAATTAGCTTAGTGGTTACAACAATGTGTAACATCTCCCATTATGAAATTTAATTGGCTAGTTAATTCTATTAATTGAGATGTGTTTTCTTTTCCTATATAAACAACATCAGTTCTTGTTTTCAATCATCAGAGAATGAAATAGAAAATAGAGAAAGACATAGCACACACACGAAAGATCATTTTCTTTGTTTTGTTAAAAGGAGAGTTCAAACACTTTGTGGTTCGTTGGATACGAGTCCGGTGGTGCCCTTTCTCGTACGTTTCCGTTGTATCCTGGGAAACAATCGTCTCACGTACTACTGCACCTACGGTAGGGGACGAATTTATTTTAAGGATATTGTTGTTTTACAACAAGCCTCGGGAAAGTTCTGATTTGCCTCAGCTTCAGCTTCTGCCTCTGCCTGACTCAGCATCTGCCAACAGCCTCTGCCTCAGCATCAGCATCTGCCAACAGCCTCTGCTTCAGCTTCAACTTCTGCCTCAGCATCAGCATCTGCCATCAGCCTCTGCTGTCAGCCTCTGCCATCAGCCTCTGCTGTCAGCCTCAGCCTCTGCTGTCAGCCTCTGCCATCAGCCTCTGCTGTCAGCCTCTGCCATCAGCCTCTGCTGTCAGCCTCTGCCATCAGCCTCTGCTGTCAGCCTCTGCCCTTCAGCCTCTGCCTCCGCTCTCAGGGTCTGCCTCTGCCCTTCAGCCTCTGCCTCCGCTCTCAGGGTCTGCCTCTGCCCTCAGCCTCCGCTCTCAGCCTCTACCGTCAGGGTCTACTCTCAGGGTCCGCCGTTAGGGTCTGTTTGAGGATAATAATTATAGTTGTAATTTTGTCATATTCGGATTTCCCAATTACCGTGTGTAATAATTGTAATAATTGTTATCTACAGATAACCCTCTATTCTACTAAAGTTAATTTTTGGAGTTGATTTAGACTCTTGAATTTAAATATAGTATCAAAGACACACCCATGCACGAGTGAAAATCTACTATTTTTGTGAAAAGTTAAATTTTTATGACCACTAAATCAATATTTAGGCTACTTGACTGCCGGTGATGTTTACCATACACCCATCAACAACAGTTGTGGCTAAATCTTTTTTTTTTAAGACTATTAATCTCTGTTCTTAATTAATAATTCTTTTAGGTTCAAGCAAGAAGAAAGCAATTATTGGAGGGGTTGTTGGTGGAGGAGTAGGTCTATTACTTTTTGCATTGTTGGTTTGGTTCATAATATCAAGAAAGAGCAAGACGACTCATAGAGGTAAAATTGTTGTAATCTATCTTTAAGCATATCATTATAAGGAAAGACAAGGATATTAGCAGGAAGCTTTAATACTTTCAAGTCCTATTCATTAGTAATTTGGTTACACATCTTTAGTAAATTCCCAGTTGTTAGAAGTTCAATTTTGTCTAATTGTTGTTCCCTTCATAATAGGAAACATATCAGAGGCAACAGAGTTGCAAGGTCCAGTTAACTACAGATACAAAGATTTGATTTCTGCAACAAGAAATTTTAGTGAAGAAAATAAACTAGGAGAGGGAGGCTTTGGTGATATATACAAGGTGAATAAGAAATACTGACTACACCCAGAGATTTGACCAATTATTAGTAGTTTCATTTCTTTTTAAAATTTTTCTTCTTACTGAACAGGGCACTCTGAAAAATGGGAAAATAGTTGCAGTCAAGAAACTAGCTATAGGCATATCTCGCAGGACTTTAGCTGAATTTGAAAATGAAGTGAGGCTTATTAGCAATGTTCATCACCGGAATCTCATCCGACTTCTTGGATGTTGTAGCCAAGGGCCAGAACTTATTCTTGTCTACGAGTACATGGCAAACAGCAGCCTCGACAAATTCTTATTTGGTAACAGCTAGCCTAGTTGGTTACATTTCAGCATCAATCAATCACATATTGTGTGCTACATTTGATAATGAGGCTATCTATCGATTCGCATAGACTTTCACTTACGTTTGTGCACGAAAAATAGGTGAAAAACGAGGATCTCTAAACTGGAAACAAAGGTTTGATATAATCCTGGGCACAGCTAGAGGCCTTGCCTATTTACATGAGGATTTCCATGTAAGAATCATTCATCGAGATATAAAACCCAGCAATGTTCTTCTAGATGACGATTTGCAGCCGAAGATTGCAGATTTTGGGTTGGCAAGGCTTTTACCTGAGAATCAAAGTCATCTTAGCACCAAGTTTGCTGGAACATTGTAAGTTCAATTATCATATCATAGCAACCATGCATTGAGGCAATCACTCTTAAATCACATGATTACTAATACATCGTACTGATGCTCCAGGGGATACACAGCACCAGAGTATGCAATTCATGGACAATTATCAGAGAAGGTAGACGCGTACAGCTTCGGTGTTCTTGTCCTAGAAATCGTAAGTGGTAAAAAGAATAGTGACACCAAGGGCGATGAGGACGAGTATCTCCTCAAACGGGTAAATTTTACATCTATAAGTTGAGAAATATGATTTGTTTTGCAATTGCTTTTCAATTGATGGTGTGGATGTTAAAATTGACTGTTACTTGACCTTATAACAGGCATGGAAACTGTACGAGAATGGCATGCACATGGAGTTGATGGATCAAAGCTTAGACCCAAATGAGTATAACAAAGAAGAAGCCGAAAAGGTAGTTGAAATTGCTTTGTTGTGCACTCAGTCGGCAGCTACTGCAAGGCCTACAATGTCAGAAGTAGTTGTTTTGCTGAAAAGCAAGAGCTCTTTAATGGAGCATAAACCTCTATACAAGCCTACTTTTGTTGAAGCCGATCATCGAAAAGTCCAAGAAGACACTTCCACTTCTACAGGCTCTTCTGCTTCTAATGCTACAGCCTCCATCTCACAGTTCTCAGGTCGATAGCACTTCATCTTATTCTAGCTTTCAAAATGCCCACGTACTGCCACATTGCCTAATGTTTCTAATCAAGGATAGATTAAGGAAATGCTACTTTTTTTTCTTTTTTTTTTTTGAAATAAAGAAATATGAAAGATCTACATTATATTTCAAGAAGTTACCCCTCTACTCCTCATCATTATTTGCATTTTGCAAAGGGGCAAAGTTGAGAGTAACATTAGAATCAAACCATAAGTCATCAGTCACCTTAAGGCTATCAAGCTCAATAATACTAGGAATGGACTTAAATCGGCTAAAGAAGTTGCTGACCTGTTAAAAAGAAATCCAAATATCACCATTATTAACAAGCCTTCTTAAATTCAGGCCCCAGTTCAATTGTTGGATTTGCAGGATTCTTTCTTGCTTCATTCCGAGTAACAAAGCCATGAGCTAAGGGGTAACTGAAAGAAAAGTAGAGAGATGTGTCAGGCAATTAAGTTTTCAATTGTCTAAAATTAGTTTGCATGACTAATGACAGCAAAGTAGAGAAATGTACAAGACACTTCAAATAGAAAGGAATAAATTATCACCTCACCTCAGTCTGGATAACAATGATATCAAGAAATGTTATTCCATTACGAAATTCAATCACAGACCTGAAAATCAATAATAGTTTACATCACAAATCTAATCTAACAAGATAAAAAAATACAAGTTCTTGACTAGAAAGTAAAATTATTCATACTTGGGACCAGTGCAGCCCATGGTGGTGCCCAAACCTTCATCGAGCTTCAATACAGCAAGTTTATCCAAAACCTTTTTGGTTTCAGCTGCATCTGCATGCATCATCAATTAATATAATATTATATAATATAATCAATAAATTTAGTAATGACACAAAAAATTAGGAGACATCTGATAAAATTGGAACGATACAGAGAAGATTAGCATGGCCCCTGCGCAAGGATGACACGCACAAATCGAGAAATGGTCCAAATTTCTTTTGTTGTAAATATGAATTTTTATAAAAATTGGTTTTAATATTTTGATGAGTTACAAAAATTATTTTGGAGAAGTTAGAAAATCAAAATTATTATGATGATTTAAGTTATCAAATTTTGTCATTATAATTGGTGTTAATGTGTTTTAATTAAAAAATTAATTATTATATTTTCAATAACTGAAATTACTTTATTATTATATTTTATTGAATAAGTTACATTTTGTGGTTAACATATCAAAAGCCTCACTATATTAACCCAAGTTGCATCTTCTCATATTTTTAGAAAAAACAACAATATGAAATCACAAGAACCAGATCCCTATTTCTCAAAAAAAAAAAAAATTTGGTGGTGCACCAGGAAATCACCATTGCCTGATTTCTTTTAATAGCATTCCCACGCTATTCCTTTTGATTTGTTCATCCCAATTATAAGCTCTCATGAAATCTTGTTCCAAAAAGTTAGTAGAAAATGGGAATACGATTCTTTCCATTGGGATATATACTACATACAAGAATATAAATTTTCATTAATTTTTTGGATGGTTGTTTCAAAAATTGGCTGTTAACATAAGTCCCCGCTAAAGATAAGATACCGAGCAAATAATTTTGGGTGTGAGTATACCAACCGATTTTGTGCAAAATCGATTGAGACAGTGTTTATCTGGGCTTGTTTTATCCTGGGGACGTCGGGGCTGATTACTGCTAGCACAAAATCCGAGCAGAGCCGCAGAACGTCTTAAAGAGAGCGAACCGATCCGCGACTCAACCCAGATTCACTTTTTGCATCCTTGGTGAACGGTAAAATTATTTTAATTTGTGCTTATTGTTCCAACAAGATCATTTAATCATCCAATGCCAAAGCCAAAGCCAAAGCCAACGCCAGCTATGCTTAAAAATGAATAGCGAATACCTTCAGGAACAGGTGCCAATGTATCATAAGGAACCACGTACTTCATCAGTAGGCTTTTGGATCTTGCTCCATTCCACGTGTTGCGCTGCCACTTCAATCCAATATAAACAAACAAACAATAACTTCCTTCTCCATCCAATATTGAATCACATATAAATTTGAATCATAATAACAAAAGGTTCATTTGAAATTTTACCTTAGATAGCGAGCAACGAGGTTGGTGAACGTCATGTTACGAAAGCGGAGAGCGAAGGTGAAGAAACTGGCCCAAGGGCTTGGTGTTGTGAGATTTAAGATTTATTTGTCAAGTCTTAATTTCGAATCTGGTGATACATTTCTTTGAAGAACTTAAGACAGTCAAGAATTTCACATATTCCACTTAAACTGTGATTTGACGGGAAAATTTTCAACGGTTAAAAAAAAAACGTGAAGAAACTATGTCGTGCGAATAGATGTGTGCATAGATATGTAGAATTTTTTCAGGGAAAAATATGGTGTGAGTTGTGGCGATAAACAAACGGGCGGTGTGGTATATTTGCATTGCATGGCATCATTGGCATGTGTCGCTCGGCTCACTGATTGGGACCTTTCATAATACGACTCAATTTTTAAATTTTCAAATATTTAAATAAGTTGTTGATGGTTGATTTTCGTCACAGGGCAAAATGAGAATTTCACCCCATGATAATATTCCCCCAACAATGAATTTGTTTGGTTATGGGGAAAACCAAAGACAAATTTGACAGAAGGCGGGGTGTTCACTGATTCACGCAGAGGTTAACGTGGTTCGGCGGATGTGATTCCTGCCTACGTCCACGGGCACAAGATAAGTATTTTTTTATTATAAACAAGGTGCTCGGACAGTTAGACCCGAGCAGTTACAACATACACATTAGTCTAGACCCGGCCAAGGTTCCGGTTCGGAACCGGAACCGAACCGGAAGGGGACCGGTTCGGTTGGGGTTCCACCCCAACTCGAACCAGTCCGAACCGGTGGAACCGTACGGTTCCACCGGTTCGGACGGTTCCGGTTGGAACCGTAGGATTCCTGTTGGAACAAAACGGTTATATTTATGGCCATTTTTGGTATAAAAAAAAATTCTAAAATTCTATAAATATGATTCATTTTTCATAATTTCATCACACCAAATTCTCAACTCTCTCATTTTCTATAATTCTCTTATTATCAATCTTACTTCAATACAATTCTCTTATAATCTTATATTCTTATTCTCAATCTCAATTCATTTAGTTGGTAATTTGTTATCATTCGCATCGCAATTATTCAATTTTCTTATTTTTCTTCCTAATTTCTCAAACGAAAAATGGCAAGTTCATCTGAGAACATTATGTCAAATATTCCAACCCAAAGAGCGGTCCTAGTGTCAGTGCACAATCACGGAGAAGAGAAGTTAAGGCTCGGTCCTCGAATATTTTCAAAATTCATTTTACTTTGGAACGCCTAGAAGATGGTTCACAACGAGCAATTTGCAACTATTGTGGGGTACCTATAAATTTTCTGGTGGATACGGCAATATGATCAAGCACATGGAAAAACATCATCCGGTTGAATTTGGCATTGATACGACGCATACTCAAATGGCCAGGTACGCATCATCTAGTAGAGGTACGAGTAGTGTAAATTTATTTAAATATTTGGATGCAAAAAATAGAGAAGAATTTGCGAAATTAACTTGTATGGCACATCTTTCTTTAAGCTTTGGTGAAAAACTTTATTTTACTAATTACGTGCATAATGTTTTAAACCCTGCTGCATGTAGAATGACTCGAAACACAACAAAACGTCATATTTTCAAATTATATAAAGATGGTAAAATTATTTTAAATGAAATATTTAAATATATGAAAGGTCGTATTTCTATATGTTCTGATATTTGGAGTGATCATTGGCAAACACACTCATACATGAGTGTGACTTGTCATTGGATTGATGCATCATTTACCATGCAAAAAAGACTAATTGCATTTAGAGTTTTTGATGACCCACATACTGCACATAATATATATAGAATGATGAATATAATTTTTGATGAATATGGTTTAGTAGAAAAAATTTTAACAATTGGATTTGATAATGCATCTGCAAATACTACATCCATTCATGATTTAAAATCCTTATGTGAACCAAATTTAGGGGGTCGATTTTTTCATATTCGTTGTACATGTCATGTCCTTAACATGTGTGTGCAAGACGGACTAAAATTATTATCACCTTTCCTTGATCCAATTAAAACGGCACTTAACTGTATTTGGTCATATTCTCAAGTTATGAGAGAATGGACCAAGTTTTGTAAAATAAATGGTATTAAACCGATTAAATTTTCAAGAGATGTTCCAACACGTTGGAATTCTACTTATTTTCTTTTATGTCAAGCATTTCAATACAAAGATGCATTATGTAGTTTTTTTTCTCAACATATTCAAAATATCACACTTTATCCTAGTCAATGGGATATTTGTGAATTTTTTTTAGATATTTTAAGAGTTTTTAATGATGCTACTTTAGTTTTTAGCGGTGTTTATTATCCTACAGCACATTTATTTCTTCTTGAGAGTTTGAATATTGTTGGCACTCTCGATGAACATGTTGACAGTGACGACCCTAATGATATTGTTTTGCTCGAAGCCATTACTGCCATGAAGGTAAAATGATTGAATTATTTTAGAGAAATTCATTTACTTTATCTTATTGCTGCTGTTTTTGATCATAGATTTAAATTAGAAGGTTTGAATGGTGGTTTACAAGCTTACTATGGTTATTTATGAATATTAGATGATGTTGATATTACGAGCATAATGACGAAATTAAGAAGTGATTTAATTATTTTATTTAATGATTATATTGTAAGATATAACTTAGGAACATTAGGTCAATCTAGTAGTAGCGAACCGGTAATTCAAACAATACTTAGCGCAGGGGATCGTTGGTTATTGCAACGAAATAAAAAATCTAGGGATACGACAACAACTAATAACCCTGAATTAGATAATTATTTATCTACAAATTTTGAGTTTTCTAATGAAAGTTTATGCAGTAAAAATTTTAAAATCTTTGAATGGTGGAACCGGCATTAAAATATATATAATGTTTTATCTATTATTGCTAAAGAGATATTGGCAGCACCTATTTCCACCGTTGCGGTTGAGCATGCCTTCAGCTTGGGAGGTAATATATTGGAAGCTAGGCGATCTTCATTACATCCAACCACTCTAGAAGCAACAGCTTGTGTGGATGATTGGACTCGAGCTGATCTGAGACAACAAGAAGATGCCCCCGATGATTTTGAAGATTTGTTCGATAATGCTTCTGCAACAAGTGCAAGCGGAACTGGAGCCGAAGGATCAACTTATAATGATGATTGATAATTGTAAAATTATAATTTACAAAGGGGATATGTCTAAAACTTGTAATGTAACTACGTGAGCTTTGATTCCTCTCACCATTGGAGGATACGTAGGCAACTTAAATTTTTAAAAATTTAAGCTCAAACTCTTCAATGTAATAAATTTTTTTTATTTATAAAATTAATATCATTTATTTTAATTAATTTTCAAAAAAAAAAAATCTTTGAACCGAACCGAACCGTTCGGTTCGGTGTTTCGGTTTCACTTAAGTGTGGAACCGAAAACCGGCAGGTTCGGTTCGGCCGGGTCTACACATTACCAGCGATCCTTAGACATAGCATTATTCCTCTCTTTGTTTTCTCTCCTGTTTTTTCTTTCTTAAAACAAAAATGAAGCAACCAACCCCCTGACATGCCTTTAACCCCCTATTTATACTAATGGAGGCGATTTCCTCCTCTTGTGGGAACCTTTACATTTAATGGAGTCTCTTCCCCCAAGGCCACTTGGCCAAAAATATCTTATTTATCATCATTAGTGATGTCTTATCACCTTATATCTTAAGTACAATGTCACATCACTTTATCTCTTAAGAGTGAGGCGGTGGGAAATATCTTAATATCTTCCCTGCCTTTGCCTACGAGGTCGGATCAACCGAACACCCTTGGCGAAATTCCCCTTGAACTGTGGTCGTCCAGCGTTTATGCTAAAGAGGTCGGCTCTCCCTATCTTGCAGCCGATCTTTTCCAAGACCGTCCAGAGCATTTTCCTCCTTTACTCTTTTACCCTTCCTCTTACCAAAGATATTATTAGGTCCAAAAAATACCCGTAACATAAGTATTTGTCTTTAATTGTTTATTTATTTTTAAGTGTAATTGGTATCTTAATTAGTGAAAGTTAAAATTGTTGGTTCCTTACTTTTATGGAGTTATGGTATATAATCATTGAGCATAATTTGAGAAAATGTTTTATGGTTTATATTTATTTGTTATATTTTAGGTTTGCAACCTTAAAGTAGAGTTTTATTTAAAGTTTTATGTGATTCAATAAAAAGCTTCTTGAGTATTATTTTTTAAATTTGTATTGTAATTGGGAGATATTTGTCTCTTTTAGAATGTTTTGAGTTACCTAGAATCAACTCATTTATCCAAATTTCTGTTTGTTTTAATCAATTTCTAATTACAAAAATTCGTGTCGGTAGCATTTCATTTATTAATTACATTTAACAAAAATTGAGAAATGGTCAGGTCAGGCTCGTAGAATATACAAGCATATATAACGCTTGTTTTAATTGAACCGATGGGATGAGACGCTTGTTGTAATTAAACCATGGGATGAGATGCGCCTATTTTATGCAAACGTGACATCTCACTATCTCTTCACTTTGAATAAATCCACTTTATCTTTAAACCATGGGGTTTAATTAAAAATAAAAATAAAAATTGAATGCTAGTGAGATAAATTAAGGAATCAAATATCGTTACACATTAACAAGGTTAAGTGGGTGTAGCCACACAATTGGACCAAGGAGTGTTGGTAAATCCAGGGAATAAAAAAATCGATCGCGGACATGGTTAATGGGCTTGCTTTGGGCTGAAATTGGGCTTTTAAATTATCAAAGGGAGTGTTCGGGGGAAAAGTACATTCTAGAAAACCACCGCATCTGTTTAGCCTTTTTGCTAAGAAGTTTTCATTTCACTCAAAAGTCGAAACACTACGTTACCAAACAAAAACAATGAATAGTTTTGATATCTTTATAAACGTGACACCAATATGAGAGCTGGATCCAGACAGAAAGCAAATGGGGTTTTGCTTCTCACGACTCGTATTGCTAATGCTACCGAACTTCTCTTGTATGTGGGATTCTGTTATTTGTTCGTTTTTATTTCTCTTTGCAATTATTAATTAATTGTTTAAATGGGCGACGATAACAATATTGTGTGTGTGTTTTTTTTTTTAAGAGATTAGGGAATGGGAATCATTAGGGGTGGCAATTTGGGTCATAATTCGTTTATTCGTTCGATTCGCTTTAAAGCGAATACGGATTTGAAAAAATAGATTCATTTAATAAATGGGTCAATTCGATTCGAAACGAATCGAATACGAATTTAAGTTCATTGATTCGTTTATGATTCGTTTTATTGTTTTTATTTACTAGTTCTTGTTAATTTTCATTTAAGATTCGAGAATTTATAGTTAGTTACCATTAAAAAATAAAAAAAAAAAAATTCGCTATATGGTGATGTATTTTTTGTAAATATATTAATTACATATTTCATATGTATATATTTATGAAGAATTAATGTAAATCAAATGTGGTAAATTATTTTATTAAATAATATTATGACTAAACGAATCCATCACATTTTGATTCGATTCGTTTATGATTCGATACAAATTCGATTCGTTGATTCGTTTTGCCACCCCTAGGAATTATTAATAGTGTTCAATTAAAATGATTATCGAATGTGAATCGAATTAATGGGTCCCAAGTAAAGAATTGTGAATCTTTTTATATAATTGAAAATTATACCCAAGATAACCCCAATAGGTTGTCTCAGTGGTAAAGACTCTGGTCTTGAGATTTGCTCCCTCTCATGTTAAAGGTTTGAATCTCACTAGATGCATTTCCTTGGGGCCATGCCCCTTGTGTGAAAAGCCAGCGATTTGCCATGATCTGTGTTGGGAAACTTATGAGGGCACGGGGTACAGGTCCCGGGGATTAGTCGAGGTGCGCGTAAGCTGGCCCGGACACCCCGGTTATCCAATATATATATATATATATATATATATATATATATATATATATATATATATAATATATATATATATATATATATATATATATATATATATTATACCCAAAATCATTAATTTATCACTAATAATTAATAATTAATAAACATACCCTATATTTCGTGTAAAAAAACGTTTACTTATTTACTTTTTAATGCGAAAGACATAATTTTAATAAATGGTGATTTTATAATTGGTTAACCATTCATTTTTTTATAAAATAAAATAAAATAAACAAATCAATTGAAAATATTATTTTATTTGATTACAATTAAAACAGTAAAACAATACATTCTATAATCTAATATTAATTTAGATTCAATCCATTTCGATTTTAGTTGGTTTTGTTTGAATTACGAATAAAGTAGACGCAGGCATAATAAAAACTAAGAATTATGAGCCATACGTTTTCAAATCACACGCATGACAAAGAATAAAGTATTGGCCGCCCCACCAAAGACACAACAACAAACAGAGAAAATTTTGTTATTTCTTCTTCCGTTTTTGAGCAGAAATGATTCAATGAATGGAGGAGAGTATCTCCTCCAGCCTCTCGTTTCTTATTTTTGACTAAAAACCCCTCTTTTATCTACAACTTGTCTCTCTCCCTCTATCTCTTTGACTCTATTCGCTCCATCTTTTTTATAAAAAATTCTCACGTGATGAACTTGTTATTTTAAATAAGATCAAAATAAATTATAATATGATTATCACAATCAAAAAAAACCTAAAATCACAATTAGCATGGATTATTCGGATAATTTTATTTTATAAATCTTTTTAAAATTTATGATCTAAGAGATTCAGGAGTGGTAATTATATATACATGAGATATTAATTCGGCAAAATGACACCAACTCCAATGATAGCTTATTCCATCTCCAGATGACACCAAAAACTTCAGAAACCCTAAGAACAAAACATGTGGTCAGTAGTTTTTAGATTAATTTAATGGAATCCCACTAAAAAAGAAACGAGTGGCGTAGAAACTATCCATATTATGTTTCCTTTCACTCTCCTGTTTTCATAAGTACACGTGGCGGCACCGATGAATAAGGGCGGCAAGTGGCGTTGACGTGGCGAAAAGTGCAGGTAAAGGTCACCTGAATTGACTAATAGTAGCTTTATTCATTCATCATCATCTCTTTTCGTGGGCTGGGAGATATTTTAAATTTATCCTAATCCACGAAAATATCATTTGGATTTTTTTTTCCCTTTAAAATCTTTAATTATATTGAATATCGGTTTTTTTTTTTTTTATACTGAAAGTAGTATCCCTGCCTGAGCGTAGCGAATTTGTGTACTCGCTATTCTGACCAATAACAGCTGTGCTTGTCAGCTCGTGGTTCATATTAAACTTCGCGCACCTGAAATTTAAAGCTGCCAAGACTGACGTAACAAAGAAATCATTTTTATAGATTAGATACCTAGTTTAGAAATGAATTTAAAATGTTGTCTATTTTAGATAATAATACTAAATATGTTTCAATATCAATTAATTAATCGTTATTATTCAATAAATATTTTATAAAATATCATAAATAAAACAAAAGATTTTTGTTAAGAAAAACATCTTTAAAAGTTGAATTTTTTTAATGCTACTCCAATTTATGGCTTTCGATATTTGATACATTGGTTGAATACTTGAATGGGCTAAATTTGGGTAAATAATGTTGGATTTAATAGTTTCATGGTTTAAGATTTTGAAAGTTGTTTAAATTGTTATATATTTTTACTTGAAAGTATTTTTTTTTTGGTATTTTTTATTTTTATTTCAATCAGAATATTTTATTCCGTTAAGAAAATTTGAATTTGTTTATTTTAATATTTTCAAAGTTATTTAGTGTCCAAAAATACCGTCAATAATTTGAATTTGCTTATTTTGATATTTTTGAGTTATTTAGTGTTTAAGAATAACATCAAAATTATATGTTATTTTTCATATGACAAATGCTATTTACATCCATATTTTTTGGTTTTGTTGATGGTGTTTTTTAAGCACTATGTTATTTAAGGAGTACGGCAAGGGTAAAAGGGGTAATTCCCTTCTCGGTCGAAATAATTAATGCCGACCCGACCACAACAGGTAGAGACCGAGCACTTGATGATCGGTAACCCGACCACTTAAAGATCGGATGACCGGGCATTATCAGATCGACAGTAGCATTCTCAACTCAAATGACCATCATGACCGACCTCATGAAGACCGAGCACATGGCAAGACGTGCTCCAGAAGATATGACATCCTATTTTTACGGACAAGATAATAAGTTATCCTATTTTCATGGGGAAAACTGGTGAGTCAGAGTCCTAGTAGGATACAGAAAGTAAAGGTAGTTTTGATTAGGAATCCTTATGGGAAAATGAAATTGCTTCAACTAGGAAATTCTTGTACAAATAGGAATATGATTTCTTCACCATTATAAATAGGAGGGTAGAGTGAGTGTAGAGAGGAGGGGAATGGGGAGAAGGAAGAGGAAGATCATTACGATCAGAATCAATACCAGAATCATTATTGTGAGACTTGTAAACACAAGAGAGATATCAGAGAAGTGTATCTCAGTAATAAAAGTATCGTTCTGTTTGTGTCCGTGGACGTAGGTCGGACCAAGATCCGCCGAACCACGTTAAATCTCCTTGTTGATTGGTGCATTTATCTGTCTTTTCTAAATTTGTTTTTGGTTTCCCCATAACCAAACAAATTCACTATTGAAGGAGGATTGTCTCGGGAGTGATAGTCCCATATTGCCCTGAGACCAAAATCAGCCGTCAACAGTTAACGCCGTCTGTGGGGACTCAACGAAAAGCAGCTCGCGTGGTAAGACAATGGCAGAAGGTGGAAATCGCCAGTCATCAGGGAGTTCAACAGCAGAATGGATGGAGAAAATGGAGGAAAATATGAAGAAAGATAGGGAGGAAAATCAAATCCTTCTGAAATCCATGATGAATAAACTGGAGAGGATGGAAGAGACGAATAATGAGAAACTTGAAGCCGGAACCAGTCGGAGGAGAGGCGAAATAGCGGAAGGAAAAAGGGTCACAGATGTGAGTGATGACGATGAACCGAGGAGGAAGGGTCCCTATGGATTGAGGTCCGTAGTTGTAGAAAAAGATTTACAAACGGAGGATACGTGGGAAGAAGAAGAGGGGATACAGTCGCCAGATTCATCATGTGATGGCCCTCGCAATACTAGAAGGGGAAGCAGGAAGGATAGTGAAACTGGACGGGAAGTCTCAAGTCATGAGGAACGCCGCACTCGTGGTTACAGACGCGAAGGAGGCCGCGGGAGGTGGCATAGTGACACAGATGGCAGTATAAAGTCTTGGTTAAGAAAAGAAATGGCCAAGTGGGGAGTAAAACCCAAAACTGATACAGCAGATGCTCGAGACGACGAGGTTGAATCTCCATTCACAGAAGAAATAAGGTCGGCAAAATTCCCAAGACATTTCAACATGCCATCCATGACGCCCTACGAAGGCCATTCAGATCCAAAGTCCCTTATTGAAAGTTTTGTCCTATTAATGGAGGTCCAATGAGTAGTATAGGGGATGCCGTTTGCAAAGTTTTCCCCATAACCTGGGAGGATCTGCCATTCTGTGGTTCAGAAGTCTAGCCCCAGGGAGCATCGGAAGCTTTGCGCAACTCAGGAAGTCATTTGTTCGGCACTTCAAAGGGGCATGCGTCCCAAAGAAAATTAGTGGAGAATTGAGACTATGATGAAACATGGGGATGATGATGAGCCACTGGGGAATTTTATTGAAATGTACCACAATTTGGTGCTCGAGGTCGGAGCGTACGAGTCATCGGAAGCGCTAGAAAGTCTCAATGGAGGTCTGAAGGTCGGGAAGTTGTGGACTTATCTGAGGATTCAAGACGTATCGAATTATGCCACAGCCTTGGAGTTGGCCAGAAAGTTTATCTTAATAGAGGAGGAGAAAAAGATTGCCCGGGGAGTAGACACCCGAAAGGCTAAGATACTCAGGTCAGACAATCAGTGAGATTCGATCAGAAATTTAAGGAGACCAGTCCCGGAGCAGAAGAAACTCAGACCTATACCTCCGAGTAGTCATGTTCAAGAGATAAATTCATCTGTCCAAGTCAACCGTGTCGCGGGGAGGACAGTATACACCCCCCTGAACAAACCTATGGCCCAGATAGTTCGGGAAATCCAGGATAAAGGTCTGTTGGCCGAGCCTAATTTGAGGAGGTTCCCGATTGAGGAGGGAAATAATAGGGCTTACTGTATCTACCATAACGTAAGGGGACATGCCACGAATGGGTGCATAGACCTGCGGGAGCAGGTGGAAGACTTGGTGAAAGAAGGCTATCTCAGTATGTACATAGACCATTCGGTTTTTGAGGTCGACCAAAGTTGATAGCGGAAGTCATCCGGTCGGATGCGTGGAATGCTGAGATGCAGAGAGGACGTATTAGAAGAGCCTCATTGTTGTGACCCTTGTAGAGTTGCAAAAGACAACAATGTGAGTAAGACATCTTCTGTCTTAGGCTGACATTTATTTATGCTTGTTTCTTGCGGCCCACACAATGGTTTTGATGTTTATTTACGGCTCGGGTCTGCTCTTGTACCACCGAGACCGATGTTTCTTTCCGGCTCGGGTCTGCTATTGTACCCGGCCGAGACCGATGTTTATTTTCGGCTCGGGTCTGCTCTTGTACCGCCGAAACCGATGTTTATTTCCGGCTCGGGTCTGCTCTTGTACCTCCGAGATCGATGTTTCTTTCCGGCTCGGGTCTGCTCTTGTACCGCCGAGACCGATGTTTCTTTCCGACTCGGGTCTGCTCTTGTACCGCCGAGGTCGATGTTTCCTTCCGGCTCGGGACTGCTCTTGTTACCGCCGAGACCGATGTTTCCTTCCGGCTCGGGTCTGCTCTTGTACCGCCGAGACCGATGTTTATTTCCGGCTCGGGTCTGCTCTTGTACCGCCGAAACCGATGTTATTTTCGGCTCGGGTCTGCTCTTGTACCTCCGAGCGCTGATGTTTCTTTCCGGCTCGGGTCTGCTCTTGTACCGCCGAGACCGATGTTCTTTCCGACTCGGGTCTGCTCTTGTACCGCCGAAACCGATGTTTATTCCGGCTCGGGTCTGCTCTTGTACCTCCGAGATCGATGTTTCTTTCCGGCTCGGGTCTGCTCTTGTACCGCCGAGACCGATGTTTCTTCCGACTCGGGTCTGCTCTTGTACCGCCGAGAACCGATGTTTCTTTCCGACTCGGGTCTGCTCTTGTACCGCCGAGGTCGATGTTTCCTTCCGGCTCGGGACTGCTCTTGTACCGCCGAGACCGATGTTTCCTTCTGGCTCGGGTCTGCTCTTGTACCGCCGAGACGGATGTTTTATTTCCGGCTCGGGGTGCTCTTGTACCGCCGAGACCGATTTTTTTTTTCGACTCGGTTCTGCTCTGTACCGCGCCGAGATCGATGTTTATTCGGCTCGGGGCTGGATTTCGTTCCGCCGAGGGCCGCTTGGTTATTCGGCTCGGGGCTGGATTTCATTCCGCCGAGGCCGCTTGTTTATTCGGCTCGGGGCTTGATTTCGTTCCGTCGATGCTGATGAGTGGTATTTATACCACTATTTCCCACTCATTTAACCTAATGTTTTGTATTGTTTCTCGAGATTTATGAACGTTTTGATGTTTTTGTTGTTATTTTGCAGATGAGATAAATAAAGTTTGGACAGCACTGGAGGCAATTTGGGGCAAATCCGGACAAAAATGCGTCAACTGGAATTATTTTGTCTTCTTCGCGTCGCGCCGCGCATAGCCTTGGCGTCGCGACGCCCAGCCTGCGCCGAAGTTGCTAAAATGCCGCCTGGTCAACGGGTCGAACAATTTGAAAAGTTTGACTTTGCTAACGTGCGTTGTGCACGTGTCACCATCACAGAAGACTTGCTATAACGTGCGCTGCCACGTGTCATCATCCTACGGTGCCGACAATCATCATCTCTGCT
This sequence comes from Zanthoxylum bungeanum, assembly GCA_019454045.1. Classification (NCBI taxonomy): domain Eukaryota; kingdom Viridiplantae; phylum Streptophyta; class Magnoliopsida; order Sapindales; family Rutaceae; genus Zanthoxylum; species Zanthoxylum bungeanum. Next base: position 759,267 of record SKCR01024899.1, on the reverse strand, counting down.
ATCGTGCGCCTTGCCACGTGTCGAATCTGAACGATTTGCTAAAATGCGCCGCTGCCACGTGTCAAAATCAGACGCTTGCTGCCGACAATCTTCTTCAACATGACGTAAGCGATGACGTCATGAACAGTGCCACGTCATCGGATCTCTTAGCGCCTCGCCACGTGTCAAGCTGTTATTGAGCCACGTTTCACTGTAGCGCGCGGCGCGACGCGCAGCGAGCGTCGCGATGCGCGCCACCCATCCGCGCCTATAAATAGAGCGCGATGGTTCAGTTGTTTGTTGTACCATTTCCTCTCCCAAATCCTATATGTAATTAGGGAGTTTCTCTCTCTCTAAGTTCTTTTTATCTAGTTTTTGTAATTTTTAACTAAGTTCTGTAATAATAAAAATTTACTTTCTTTATTTTACAGTTTTTACTACTCATTATGAGGAGGTAACTTCCCTCTGTTAAGGTAAAATGTAATTCTTTTACTATTACTTCTTAGATTATTCTCCCATAATTATAATATATTCAAGTTTTAAATTGACTTAATCAGGATACCGCCAGATTGGTCGGTGGGTAATAAAATTCATAATCCGCCTTTATGACTGGTTTATTTTAAATTCCGCCTTTATGGCTGGTTTATTTTCAGTTCCGCCTTTATGGCTGGTTATTTTTAAAATGATTTCGCCTTTATGGCTGGTTGTTTTTAAACTAATTAAATCAAAATACCGCCTATATGGCTGGATGAAAATGTTTTGCAAAGCTTATATTATATTATGGGAGAAATCTAATTAGTATATAGTAGAAGTAATTCCTTTTTACCTTAGCAATTTTATTTTAATTTACTTTCAGCAGTTATTTTACTACATTTACTTTATGCAATTTTATTTTAAGTCTTTTAAGTTTTTATGCCTAGTTATGTGTCATAACTAAAGTAGTTATCTAGGGTTGTGATGAATTTCAATTAAACTGGTTTATAAGGGTTAGATTATAGTTTTGGTAAATTAAAGATTTATTTATTGAGTCTTAATCTTAAAGCTCTTTAATTAACTGGCCATTAATTAAACTGATTAGGTAAACTTAAAATGAACTAGACATAGGGATTTTAAGTTTAAGACCTTAGGCTCAATAACCCACGATCTTCCTTGGGATAGATAACCCTTTAATAGATTTCCTTACAGGATAGGAATATACCTGTAGGGCGGGGGTAGCCATAATTGGAACTTAGACTTAATGAATCCAGATAATGTGGTTGACATAGGAATATGGTTCAATTGGGTTATACTGGGTATTTGTAATGACCATCGGAAGAGGCTTTTACATAAGTTAGTGTTCCAGGTTAATAAATTGATATTTTACCCAACTATAAGATAACTACTTCATCTTTTAAATATATTGAAATAAATCACAACCCTGGATAGTTTTTAATATTGAATTTCCTTAAAATCTACTTTTAAGCAATTTTAATTATTTGTCTTTAAATTTAGAATCGTCGTCATTCCAAATCAATCAAACAACTTGTTAGATACTGGTAATCATTTGGCCCAATAAATTGATAACAAAAAGGTTTTAAGTCCTCGTGGGATCGATACTTTTTATACTACTTGAACGATACGTACGCTTGCGTTATACGTGTGTGTTTACGCCGGTCAGATGCCTTATGGTTTATTCAGCTCGAGGTCAAGTTATGTCCCACCGAGTCGGTTTCTTTGGACTGGAGATGTAACATTCCCCCAGTGCCAAGTCATTCTTTTAGCTCGGGGTCGGATTACGTCCCACCGAGTCGGATTCTTTGGACTGGGGATGTAATATTTCCTCAGATCCAAGTCTTTTTTTCAGCTCAAGGTCGGGTTACGTCCCACCGAGTCGGTTTCTTTGGACTGGGGATGTAATATTCCTCCAGAGCCAAGTCTTTCTTCAGCTCGGGGTCGAGTTATGTCCCACCGAGTCGACCGTCATCAACATGAAGGTGGCATGAAGGACCAGATTTACGGCCAAGGCATTTTTCTCTGCGGTTGCTGGAGTAACCACCGAAGATTCATCGGCACACCATCTTTTTTTATAGTTCCCGGCATCAACTCGCAAACTCGTTGTTACCGAGAACTAGGGGATAGATGTTGATGGTGTTTTTTAAGTACTATGTTATTTAAGGAGTACGGCAGGGGTAAAAGGGGTAATTCCCTTCTCGGTCGAAATCATTAATGCCGACCCGACCACAACAGGTAGAGACCGAGCACTTGATGATCGGTAACCCGACCACTTAAAGATCGGATGACCAGGCATTATCATATCGACAGTAGCATTCTCAACTCAAAGGACCATCATGACCGACCTCATGAAGACCGAGCACATGGCAAGACGTGCTCCAGAAGATATGACATCCTATTTTTACGGACAAGATAATAAGTTATCATATTTTCATGGGGAAAACTGGTGAGTCAGAGTCCTAGTAGGATACAGAAAGTAAAGGTAGTTTTGATTAGGAATCCTTATGGGAAAATGAAATTGCTTCAACTAGGAAATTCTTGTACAAATAGGAATATGATTTCTTCACCATTATAAATAGGAGGGTAAAGTGAGTGTAGAGAGAAGGGGAAGGAGGAGAAGGAAGAGGAAGATCATTACGATCAGAATCAATACCAGAATCATTATTGTGAGACTTGTAAACACAAGAGAGATATCAGAGAAGTGATCTCAGTAATAAAAGTATCGTTCTGTTTGTGTCCGTGGACGTAGGTCGGACCAAGATCCGCCGAACCACGTTAAATCTCCTTGTTGATTGGTGCATTTATCTGTCTTTTGTTAAATTTGTTTTTGGTTTCCCCCATAACCAAACAAATTCACTATTGAGGGATTTGTATCGGGAGTGATATTCCCATATTGCCCTGAGAGACCAATCCACCGTCAACAGGTTTTAATACTCACTACATCTATATAATTTATAAAAAAAAAAAAAATACTCAAATACGTCTCTCTAACTTAATTATTAACATAATTGAACTTTTTATCCACAATTTATTTAGATAATTAATATTACAAAAATATTTAAACTCAAAAATATGAATTATATAAATTATTAACAAATCTATAATTGGATTTGTATAATTTTTCTATATCTATAACATAAATCTAATCACCTAAATATATACGACTAAATTTGTATAATTTTGATGTGTCTTTAATATTTCTATTGTGAAACAAACACATATTTTGTATTAGTATTACAAGATTTGCTTGAGGGGGTTACCAACATACAAGAGGCGAGTGGAATACACGAGTAAAAACATCTGCGAGTACAAGTTGATCCAAAACATGGAAGTGGCTGAATTTCTCTCACCGAATTAAACACGCCGAGTAATAAAAAGCGGAGAGACTGAGACTGGACAAAGAACGCAACGTCTTTAGACGTGAGCCACAAGATTCTATCGACTTCTCGAGATTTCTTTAAAATCATAAAAATTTGAAAAATGAAAAAGTGAACCAGAAACTGACGTGGCAACCCCTCTTTTTCTTCCTTATTTTTTCACCAGATAGACTCGAAGCTATTATTAAATTAATTAATAATTAATTTACTCCCTCTATTTTTCTTCCTCTCTGTTTCTCACTTCCTTTCTTCATCCATTGAAGTTTTTTTTTTTTTTTTTTCAAAAATTTTAATATTTAATACAGAGGAAGTGTTTGTTTGAGCTGCAAAGAATTGGTAGTTTTTGAGGGGGGAAGAAAAAAGAAAAATAAAAAGTGTGAACTTTAATTTATGAATTATGATGATTTCGATTGCGGCGAAGACGAGCTGTTGTTATTGCTAAGAGCGTTGATTCTTTCGGCCAAAGCTATTGAGATCTTGCTTAGGTAGAAGGATTAATGGTTTCTGAAGCTATGGCTGTTCAAGTAAGTATCCTGTGCAATCTTTTAAATTGTAAATCACTTGGATGAATTTATTTTCGTTTATTTTGAAAAAATATTTATTGATTTTCAATTCTACTGTATTTAGTCATCATTAATTTTGCTTCTTTAAAATAAAGTTCATTTATTTAAGCAAAAAAAAAAAAAATCTGTATGGGCAAAGAAAAATAAATTATAGTAATTTGATGTATGTGATGAAATGAAAATATTTATGTGTTTAAGATTTAAGAACAAGACTTTTAACCACCGTCATATAGATCTTGTATGAGTTATTTTTTGAGCATATAAGATTGGAAAACTCGACTTATTAAGAGCATGTCAAAATATACTGTCCCAGGCGTGGCTTGGTGGTTTGGTGTTGTTGGGGTCAGATTTGACTTTGAGGTTCTGGTTTGAATCCGGGACATGTGGGTGTCCTGTTCCGTGATTTGGCGGCGGGGGGAAAAAAAAAATTGTCAAAATATACTCTCAATCTCAATTATGTTTCAATTATAAAATTATTTTATCAAATATAATTGATTTGAGTTTCTCTTTTAGACATATAATCAAACATAATTTTGCCCCCGTTTTGAGGAATGGCGTACTCAGTTGCTCGGGTATGTTGTATTGTTAATGCACATCAAATTCGCAAGACTTGTGGAAATATTAGAAATCGCAAAACCTTTCGTGATTCTAGTGATTGAACAGGGTGGATCACTTGTGTGTTACTTGATTTTTGCTTTGTTAAAAAATCTCTGTAGTCTTTTGGAGTGAAGTAATTCTAGGAATACGAACGAAATCAACTTTTTGTGATGAAGAAGATGTATGTTGTTGGGTGTAGTCTGTCTGTGAAGTACCTACTGTAATGCCCTTCCCCTTTTGTTTTCTATAGGATCAATGCGGAGGTACTCGTGTAAATTCGGTCTTCCCGGCTAGCAATGGAATTGCATCAAGTGCGGGCCTGGATACAGTAACTGGTCTTGAAATAAAGGATCAGTTTTCTTGTGGGAATGATTATGCTCCCAAGGTTTTACTCCTAGTAGTTATCTTTTTAGTTTTTTTGCTTTTATTCAAAAGAAAACTAAACTGTCATATTTGTTAACTCTATTGTTCTTTTTTATATTTTTGTTCTGATTAGCCAAGAAAACCATATACAATTACAAAACAAAGAGAAAGATGGACAGAAGAAGAGCATAAGAAATTCCTTGAAGCTGTTAAGCTATTTGGTCGGGCTTGGCGGAAGATAGAGGGTAAATTGAGTGAGCAATTGTTACTTTTAAGAACATGTTCTCATTGTCCCATATGCATAAACCCATTCCGTTTTGCTAACAGAACATGTGGGCACAAAGACTGCAGTTCAGATTCGAAGTCATGCTCAGAAATTCTTTTCTAAGGTTTACTGCTCTTTCAGTCCCCATTCTACCATAATATCATTATACTTTCTACTAAAGTAAGTTATTTGAGTGAACCCTGAGGAATTTTAGAAGGGTTCATTTCATGTGGCATGTAATTCTCACTCCTCTGTTTCTGCCCTTTGCTAGGTTGTTCGCGACTCAAGTGGCTGCAGCACAAGCCCAGTGGAACCGGTTGAAATTCCTCCTCCTCGACCAAAACGAAAACCTATGCACCCTTACCCTCGTAAATTGGTTCACCCTCTTGTCAAAGAAAGCCCAAAACCAGAGCTATCCAGAACATCTTCCTCTCCAATGTTCTCTGTTTCAGAACAAGAAAATCAATCTCCAACATCAGTATTGTCAGCAGTAGGCTCAGATGCCTTTGGTTCCTCTGATTCAAATACACCGAATGGCAGCTTATCACCTGTATCATCCGCTGCCCCTGTACAGCTTGGTGGGTTAACATTTTCTCATCCCAGTGCATCACCTGAAGAAAGTGGATCTCCATCAACAATCCCTGTAACTCCCAGTTCAGTTCCTCACGAGAAATCTCCCACGGTACTATGCCTTCTTTTACAATCAGAATTTTGGCGAACATTGATAATTTGTGACTTTTTTTTATCATGTAGTAATATTTTCCTATCATTTCTGTTCCTTAGAATGTCCTGGAATTGGGGCTTTTTTGCCAAGATTTTGCTAAAGAAGCATCTGGTGTGGGAACATCTACACGGAGTCTGAAGCTTTTCGGAACAACTGTACTAGTCACCGACTCCCGTAGACCATCTTCTCCCACTGCAGGCGCTTGTAAATCATTTCCTTTGGGTGCAAATGCTAGAAAACCTTTGCAATTATTACCAATGAAGCTTATGAACACAGAATTACAGTCTGAGGACACAAAATGCGCATGGAGATCAATTCCACATGCAGGGTCTGGAGCTCTCTGTTATATGCAATGCCTTGATGAGGCCTCAAATGCGGTGGAAGCTGGTTCTGGTTCAGGTTCAGGTTCTTGCCCACCATGGTGGAATCTCTCTTGTGGTGTACCATATGCTATCCCTCCATACAATAAGGCGGAGCAGAAAATAAATTTAAATTCTAGTCTTAGGGGAGTCCAGGATAAAGAATTCCAAAAGGAAGGATCTTGGACTGGTTCAAACTCTAAATCAGTTAATGAAGATGACATTTTTGATGATAAACTTTCTGACGTCGAGACTCAGAGTAGCCGTCGATGTCTGGACAAGGAGGAAAAAGTGCCTGACACAGCCTTTGAGCTTAAACCAAGTGAGAATTCAGCCTTCACTGTAATAAAAACACGCCCAGGGAAGCATACGAAAGGATTTGCGCCGTATAAAAAACGTGCTGTAGAACGGGACAATCAATCCTCGCCAATAAGAGGCAATGAAAGGTATGAAAGGGAAGAGCAAAGACTCCAACTTTCATGTATGCTAGTAGTAGATTAGTTCTTTTTTTTCTTTTCCCGTGGCTGTTATAACTGATTTGGATGCAGATCATATTTAGACCGTAGCGGGAACGATTACTGGCTGCTGCTGTGCAAGTTCTTCATTTGGCTTTGGCCACCTAATTTTTCATTTGCAACTGTTAAAATTTATAGGTGTGCTCTTAGTAGTATGCTTCATCTTCTTTTTTTTTTTTTTTTTTTTAATCTGTGACTAGCTCTTGTATCCCTTTTGATTCTTTTTTCTTCTTTGGTCTGTGAATTCTGTGACATGCTAATTTTGTTCTACCTTTTGTATAATAATATGACCGAAACAAGTTTAATTTGCAAGTATTTGGTACTGTTCAAATTAAAATGTTTTTTTTTTTTTTTTATGGCTTTATTGCTTTCGTCTTTCAAGAGTGGAATTTTCAATATTGCATTACGTAATATGCCTGAATTGGAGTATGGCCAAGAAAGTGTACCAAAACAGAAGCTCCGCTCATATTTTTAACAGACTTTATTGTTGTTGGGTTTACATTTTACTATTCAAGTGAGCAACCCAAATGGTAAAGCCAATCCCTCGTGTATCCGTAAGCATCAGAACAGAACAAGAGGATTAAACTGAATACAAATTTTACTTGTAAAGAGGCTCCCCGTTGCTTCTTGATCACAAGTTCTTTTACACGGTTATCATCAAAATCAATCTATTTGCGGAAGATAGCCCTTTGGATCAGAGACACAGTCAGAAATTCAATTCAGCATCAGCTGAATTGTAATAATAACATATTTTATATAAAAATAATAAGTGTCAAAATTCTTTAATCCATAAATACTATTTAAATTTCATACTATCACTTACGTGACACTATTCAATATTTATCTAGATAATATTAGTCATATTAGGGTCTCATAAATTACACAATACTGTTTTTGTTTTCTTTTAATATGGATTTATGGGGCAATTTTAACTTACATTTTTTACTTTAATATAGATATCCAAATCTTAATCATTGATTTCATACAATCCAATGATGGATGAATTGATATCATTAAATGTTATTTTAACTTTAATTTGGTCATTTATTTAAATCAATTTAATAATAGATATATAAAGTTGAAATATTAAATTATTAACAAGTTTACTTGCATATTATCAGTAGAGATATTTTGTGAAGCTTGTATTTTTATCGGACATGATGTTCTTGGTTTAAGTTTCACCAATGACATTAAATAGAGATATTTTGTACCCAAAAAAAAAATCCATTTAATAAAATGAGATTTAAATAATTATTTGGAACTGATTTACTTAAAATTAAAAAATATATTATTATTGTTAGAAAATAATACACATACTAATTTCTCAAGACACGTCTTAAAGATAAAACAAAATTTATTATAAAAGATTGTATCTTCAAGCAAATATGCAATCAAATGCTAAAATCAAATCATGATTAAAGCCAAGTCTTGATAGAAAAAGAAATTAAGAGTAGATAAGATGAATTACTTGGATGAGCAATCCTGATTATCTGTTCCTGCCAATTCTGGTGGTTGATAATTCAAGCTGGAATGGAACCCCAAGTATTCAAATGATCAAGTCTTCTAGCAGCCCATTCTTCTAACTTCATATACCCATTTTTTCTACATTTATCGAAGATTTTTCTTAACATTGGGACAGTGGGGTCAACTGGCATCCTCTGCAACAAATCATCGAGCTCCTTCATGTATCCTAACCGACAGTAGAGCTTGATCATGCATTCATAGTGCTCCAGCTGAGGTATGATACCGTACTTACTGCTCATCGAATCAAAATACTGCAAAGCTAACTTAACATTATTCTCACATATACAAGCTTCCAAAATTCCATGAAAGGTAAGATGGTTTGGCTTAATCCCTTCCTTCTCCATCAAACCAAACACTTCAAGTGCTTCTCTGCCCCTTTCGTTCTGACAAAATCCCAAAATCATAGAGTTGCAAATAATCACATCCCATGGAGAAGACTTCTTAAAAACCCGTTTAGCATACTCAATACAACGGCATTTAGAGTACATATTAACCAAAGCACCTCTGCCTACAACATTTACTTCGTAACCATTTCTAATCATGATACAATGAATTTGTTTGCCTTGCTGAAGGGAAAAAGTGTGTGCACATGCCGCCAAAGAGGTTTCAAATGTAAATTTTCTGGGTCTCGTCTCACATTGCATCTCCGGTGAAAAGGCCATAGATTTTCCACTATGACCACAACGAGAATAGCTGCTCAACAGAACATTCCAAGAAACCCTGTCCTGCCGGTGACTCATTTGGTAAAACCAAATTCTGGCACTTCTAAAGTTACCACATTTGCAGTACAGATCAAGGACAGGATTGCTGACAAAGGTATTGGATGAATAACCACGTCGGTAGATAAACCCATGAACCTGTCTCCCCATTTTAACATCTGAAACACCAGCACAAACATTTAGAATCAACTTAAGAGTGATATGATCAATGTCTTCAGTTGCTTGTCGCATAAGAAAAACAAAATCCAAAGCCTCTTTCCACCGATGAGAACGAGTATACCCTGCCAACATCGCATTCCATGAAATCACATTCCGTTCAGGCATCTCATCGAAGAGTTCTCTTGCCTCTCTAATTCTCCCACTCAATGCATATCCTGACACAATAGAAGTCCAACAAATCACATTCTTCTTATCGGGTTGGTCAAAAACCATACGAGCATCCTCCAGTCTTCCAAATTTAACATACATATCGATGAGGGAACCGAAAACCACATCATCCCCTTCAAAATTAATTTTAATAATGACTCCATGAATCTGCATCCCCTCATATGGTGAAGATAAAAATGAACAAGCCAATAGAGCATTAGCAAAAGTAAAATTCAATGGCCTAATATCTTCTCTCAACATCTTAAAAAACATACCTACAGACTCCTTTCTATTCCCCACTTCAAGATACCTTCTCACAATCACATTCCAAGAAACTTCATTCTTACTCTCAATCTCATCAAACACTCTCCTCGCATCACTCATAACCATAAACTTCCCATACACATTCACAAGCGAGCTCTCCAGAATCACATTCCCACAAAACCCACGTTTCACAATCAACCCATGAACCTTCTTTGAAACACCAAGCTCTAATTCCTCAGCACACGACCGCAAAACATTAGCATAAGTAATCTCATTAGCCGAAACTCCCGCTTTATTCATTTTCAAAAACAACTCTAACGTCATCTTGGCAAACCCATTTTGAGTATACGCGCTAAGCATCGCATTCCAAGACCCACCATCTCTTACAGGCATTTCATCAAACAGCCCCCTTGCATCATTCAAATTCCCGCATTTGCTGTAACACTCAATGGCACGATTTAAGAGGAATACCGGCGGCGTGGGGGAGAAGGTAACTATGTTGGATTCAAGTTTTCGAGCCTCGACGATGGCTTTACTGGAAGCACAAAGCTGCAAGAGATGAGCGTAAAGGGAGTAAGAGACGGGTTCGCTGGAAGCAAAGAGAACGGAAACGGCTTTACGGAGATCGTTTGATTTGAGGTGAGCTAAGATAGTTTTGGTTAGGGTTTTGCTAGGTGTGGGTTTAGGTGACGAATTGCTCAGAAGGTTTTTCAAAATAGTGGCCGCACTTCCCGCCATGCAAACGTATTACCCCTGCAAGTTTCAATATTTTGATAGATAAAGTTATATTTAGCTTTATCAAACAGCAGAACTCACATTTGTTCCATATTCTAATCAAGTTGACATGTCAGTAGTAAGTAATAGATGATAAGCAGCTAGTAGGAATGGCATGTACACAATTATTACAAACTTCCGCAAGGTGAAAATCAAAGGAGGTTGAAAGCAAAATGACATCTGTGGTAATATTATCTTCCATTAAAATATACAGCACTGATTTATTGACAAGATATCAACACACAGCTAAAAAGTGATAATGCAATAGCACAATTCTAATAGAAAACGAATGCCAATAAACCAAACGAAGATAAAGAAAGCACATATTTACTATTTAACGAACTATCAACTTCATTCAAATAAAAAATGAACTTGAGAACTATCCTGTTCTTGACTATAGAATAGCAATGCTGTGAGTATTCAGTATTCAAACATATCTGAACAAGTGAAAAAAAAAAAAATAATTTCAGTGTGTAAACTAGTACAAAATTTTATTTGTGAGTTAATCAGAAGCTGCAGGAAGAACCTGGAAAGAATCAAATATAAAAAATAGTCAAGTGTTCAGCCTCACTTAAGGGTCACCGGCGAAAGCTTGTTAAGAAGCTGTTGTGTATTGACACCATGCAAGAACCCACATTGATATAAAAGAAAACAGAAACTATAGCTTTCGATGCCTCTGGTGAGATTCATAGAGCAACGCATTTAGCATAATATGAACTGCTGCATCATAAACAGCTGGATCATAATGCATGCCATCAAGTGTGCACTGAAGCCAATATAAGAGGGCCACCAGTTTGGCACAAGAGCTTACTATCTCCAAGCGTCCTATCATAAGCATGGCATGCCACATAATATCATTCATCTTCAGCCTCTCCTCCTCCATATTCAACATCCCATTTATCAACATCGGCATGCCAAACCAAATCAAATGTGGCGATCTAACAGACATAGACCCGATAAGTGGCCCATCATTACCCAATTCCAGAGAAAATGGTAACAACAAAAAACCACAGAACTTTTCAACAACCCTAAAGAAACACCATAACCAGAAGCATTGCCAATATGTAGCATATGCCATAACCCTGTTCCCATCACTAGAACATCCGAGTATTTCCTCTTTTCCTTAAATTTGCTAACCAAGTCCCTTAAATTGGTTTCAAAAGGTGCCCATATAAAATCCAACTTCATACCAATCTCATCAATCACAATATTATAATCGCTATGTCTCTTAAACAAATCACCTCTAATGGAATCCATACGTTCTTGATCCAAAACCAAATGAAGTAAAGATACAACATGCAAATGGGGCCTGGGAATCACCAGCCACAACAACCCAAGAGCCGTTTAGCAAATCTGAAGCATCGGATTTAGCCAATTTTTGAAATTCACAAACATCAAGTTTTCTTGATTTGAGCCAATCCCAATTCGTCATAATAATCCGTAGAAAAATTCGTATTATAATTATAAATGATATGATTTCTAGGTTTAACATCCCAAATAATTTGATTGACAAAATTAATACAAGAATCTCGATGATCAAATACAACGGAGGAGGAAAAGGAAGTGGCAAAATCAGAAACAGACGGGAAACAAGGAGACAAATGGACACATACCGCAAGAGTAGTGAACAAAGAGCATCCAAAGAATAACATCTTGTTACGACCCAAATGCTAACCGGCCATTATCATGGGCAAAAATAGCACTACACAGTCTGCCAAACAACAGACCGGTTATGGAATGGAAATGTCAATATTTGTATCCGTTTTGTTCAATCAACAGGTACGGAAATTGTTTCCTTATCCGCTCCTAACGTATCGAGCTCACTCAGCCCCCTTTGCTGACCCCCTTACACATTGGGATTTCTATTTGAACAGGGAAGCCAACACTCATACCCGACACATCCAATCAACGGATATAGAAAATTATCACATTACCCACCTCTAACATACCAAGACCCCATCCCCACGAAGATTTTTGTCATTCCTGGGTCTTGGGTTGGTGCCTACCCCAAGAGTTGAGTGGGGACCTAACTTATGTGAGGACCTATGATGGAAGCCAAGAAGAGTAGATTAGGAATTTTTTATTTTAAAATCCTCATAATAATATTTAATAGTTTTGGAAAATGGAACCTCAAACTTCATTAACAATTTTGATGCATAGGAGTAAAAGCATATTTTTCATTTGGAGGATAAAATCAAAATCAGTGGTCATGACACATTCTAATTTTTATTTAAATACAATTTCTTAATAAACAAATATTACTTCACAGTTCATAGTTGATAGTTTCATAAATATTTTTCATTTTTAACAAGAAGAAGAAGAAAAATCTGGTATGAAAAGGCAAAAGAACCGAATGGGCTAGGTCAAGCCCAATTATCTAACAGACAAGTTCTTGCAACTTGTGAGCACGGGCTAGGTCAAGCCCGGTTTTGGACAGCTTATTTGAAAATTGAGTACTGTTTAGCCCCCATTTGTTCTTTCGTTTGACCCCGAAATCATTAAAACTTTTCAGGTCTAAACAAGGTACGGACTGAATAAAATTAGATTCCGCCATTAAGGCATTAGCCTAACGGTGGGACGGTGATGATGTCACCTCTTCGAGTTTCAATACAAAATTCAAATCTCCATGGAAAGTATACATATGAGAATGAGTATAGAACAATAATTTTAAGCCAATTTGATTAAATAATATAGGTTAAGTAATTTAATTAAATTAAAATTTTAATTTAAAATAACATTGTAGTTATGTACTGAAAGAGTACTCATTTAAATATTAGTTGGAGTATATATGGTAGAAGTATCGACTCTAGTAGGTGTTTCCAAAGTATTTTTGATACATATTCAGGATACAAATATTTGTTTTGCCCCCTCCTAGTAGATGAGAGATTATTCCATACAAAGGAGGCAATCGATAATAATATGATATGTGTCACTATGGGAAAAATGGCCTTTACTGACAACATTTTAGTGTCAATTTCACTGACACTGCTAAATGTGTCAGTGTTGCTTGAGCCAAAATACATCGAGTACTGACACTAGTTATAAATGGTCAGTAATTACTCACAATGTAGTATCAGTATGATAATGACACCATTATGTTAGAAAACTATGATACGATAATGTCAATAATTTATGTGACTATATTATCAGTAAAACAGCGACACTATAGTATCACCAGAATGCTGATGCTAGTTAGTGTCATTGATTTATGTTACAATGGTGTTAGTAAACAATGATATGAAAGTTTCACTAATCAATGTGACCATATTATGAGTAAAACTGTGGAATTATAGTATCACCAGAATACTGACACTAGTTAGTGTCATTGATTTATATTACAATGGTATCGGTAAAACAATGACTAGGATCAGTTATGTTGATCTTATTTGGTTTGGATACTGATTTATTTGGTTTTTGCTTTTCAAATTTAATTCACAATAGGCACAACACAAGTTCACTAAAATATATTTCAAATGAAGCCACATATAATATTCATCAGATTCTGACAAGTTTAAAACAAGTAGCTACAAGTCACAAAGTTCAAGTAATAAGCTTCATAAGTTTAACAACTGAACCAACAATACTTTAATACCTGAAACGTATATTTGAATTTCTTCTTTAAAATTGATGCTCTTATCCTTCTTTAAACTTCTTCAAAAAAAAAAAAAAAAAAATTGCTGCAACACCTATATTTTGAAATAAATGTATAACCTATTAGATAAAACGAAAAAAACTCAACAACAATTCAAGAAGTTTTCTCTCTCAACAAACAATAACACAAGTGAAATAAACAAACAGTAACACAATCTGCGACAAAGACATGTGACATGTCAGCATTCAATGAATAAAAAACAAAAGAGCATTACAACAGCCATGGCAAAAAAAATACAGCTAATGAAAAAGAACATAACACATAACTTAACGTGAGAGTGAATTAAACTCACAGAGTTAATAGAAACAGAACAGCTGGCTAGCTTTGTGTTCAAGCAGATGCTTCGTTCAAGTTCAAAACTGAAACAAAAACCCAAAGGCAAAGCATTATCAGTGAAGCTCCTACACACAAATTCACATAGAACTTTTATCAACCACCTCATAAACACAAAAATGTTAACAACACAAATTAAACAAAACCAAAAGAACTAGGGTATTCCATAATATCAGTGAAGCATTATCAGACATGCAAAGTTAACAAATTCAGAGAACTTATCAGTGAGCATTATCACAAAAATTCACGCAGAACTTTCATCAAACACCTACTAAACACAAAAATATTAACAACACAAACTAAACAAAACCAAAAGAACAGCTTCACTAATAAGCAGTCAAAACATAATCAAATACGAAATAAAGCAATTCTCCTTACAATGCAACAAAGGGAAAAAAAGCACTTACAAATGCCCATTATGTTCTTTTCCCTCGGAATATCAACCAACAGCGCAGATTTTGTAGAGTAATTTTATTGACCTATATATGTAGAGTATCTTTATTGACCAATTTTGATGAGCAAAACGTCAAGCTTGTTACTTGGTGCAGACAAAGTGTAATGTGACATGCAACATAACATGATTTTCAAATTCGATTCTTGTGTTAGGTATTTTACACCGCAAATAAAATTTAACGCCTAAAATTATATCGCAATCGCATGCTTATACAAACAAAAGGCAACAAGAAAGCATAGATTTTAAAAATTTTAATTTATAAATAAAGTTATCATCGTAATTATACTGTTAAAGTGTAGTTCAATGGTAAGCTGTTTGAACTTAAACATTTGAAATGAAAATGTCTCAAGTTTTTCTTTGACTGTGATTCTATATTTTATTTTTATTTATTACTGATACTATGATTTTAGGTGTCAATAAAATATGATATTTTTTTACCAAATAGACAAAAAAATATTTTAACATAATTTTATTGACATTTTTTTTATTATGATTTTATGACGTTGTTTGATAGTGTAAGGTTCAGGATCTCATTTTGAGGTTCTGAATTCGAATCCACGGAGTGTGTTTCTTGTAAGAGTCTGGGACAACCGAGAATTTTAACTGCTCCGTTTAAGCTAGAAATTGGTGGTTTGACAGTGGGATTTCTGACGATTTCAAATAAATAAATATATATATCTCGCTACAGCCGTTTGTCTGGTAGTCTTTTTTTATTTTTTATTAAATACATATGTTAATATGTTGTTAGTTTTTTGATCGGCTGACGTGCTACTTTTGATATATGGCTTTTTTTTTCCTCATCGATTTTATATTGTACTAGCTGTAACAAGATTTTTTATTTATTAAAAAAGTAGACAAATAAACTTTCCAAAGTTCTTCTCTCTTTTTTTTTTCCTCAATGTATATAAAATTATGAATACCACGAAAATTATTTTTCCATTCATTAATGAGAGCAAGGTTAAATTTCAATTTGACTTTTCCCCTACAATTCTTCAAAGAGTAATGTTACAACTACACGACGTTTGTAAACAATTTTATACAAATTGACGTAGAGTAATACTATTGATTAATCTCATGGATCTTTAATTTTTCTTACTATAAAATTAAAAGGATGTGGATGGTAGGCAATATGTGTAGCGATCAGTCTAAAATTTCGTATTTGATCTAAGGCTATGACTTTATGCGGAATTATAAATCAACTCTATCTAATACAAGTTTATGGTAGAGTTTATATAACTAAGTCCAAACACCATAAGTCTAATAATTCCCACAAACTCAATTAAAGCAACAATTAAAGAGCGGAAATTAAATAAGCAATCAACACAAAGATTTATCGACAAAGTGGAAAAGCTAAAGAAGTCAAGAGTTAAGACCTTATTGTGGACAACAGGACCTGGGCGACGCTGTTCTAGGCTCGCGGCCTAGTTGGGAAGTATGATATAACATGGAGTCGCCACCCGGTGTGAACCGGGACAAAAGATTTAAGGCCGCACTCACCCCTCGCAAGGGAAGACCTCAAACCGTTGGGTTCGGAATGGTCCCTTACTTATGTCACTTGTGATGATATAATTTGTGCAATAAATCAACCGAGTCTACTCAACATATTTCCAAGGATAATTTACTCCTAAGTTCGCATGCATAAACTAAACCATTATAACGACAATATCGTACAATAATCTAATGGCATACCTCAATTATATAATGCGGAAAATAAAGAACAAAACTAAACATAATGCGAATTCCCAACGCAAAATAAATGACTAATCATGCTTGAATACCATCTCATGAATACATCAAATAAATAACATGCGGAATTCAAGTAACGAATGACAAACGAATCAAAACATCATAAAATAAAAAATGCGCCGTTTACTCAAGCGGTACGTGGAGTTGTATCCCGAGTGCAGATCATACTACCGTCCATTCGGAATCGGCTATGAAATTTATGTCCGGGTTTCCATCCTATATACCGCGAGAGTTGACACCTCTTTCATTTTATTCCAAGGCCACAACATACAATATTTCATAATGCATGCATATTTATCTACTCAAGGGCCACAACATGCATTTCCACATAACAATCATGCAAACAATACTCGATAAATAATGAAAATAAAACAGAAAACGAATGTGGAAAATACCCTCAGGTCTAACCTTTTATGTCGACTTTCGAACTCGCGTTTCACGGCCGTCGGAAGGGCTATCACACCGCAACTTTTCTGGTCCACTGGTTTGCGTTTTACCTCGCTGTTTCGCTGCTCAAGCTACTGTTTTGACCTCCGTTTTGCTGCTGTTTCCTCGCGATTTCTGCTTACTGTTTCAGGTCTCGTTTTGATGTTTTAGGCTACTGTTTTGGGTGTTTTCGGGGACTGTTTTGGCGGTTTCTAAAGGGTCTAGGGCTGTTGTTTCGGGGGTATGTTCTGGACTATTTTGGGTAGTTTAGGGCAGTGTTTTTTTTTCTCGATTTTGGAGGGGTTTGGGATCGTTTTTCACGGCTGTTCAGGGTGTGCTCAACTCGGCAGTTCGTGGCTTCATTTTAGGGTCATTTCGATAATGCTTGTTGTTCGGTTATTGGGCTCAGTTGCTGATTTTTTGTGAGCGTGTAGTGAGTAAGGGTGTGATAAGGAGGGGGGCTGTGTGTGACGCTTGGGCAGTGGTGTGGGGTTGGTTGCACACGGGCTACAGGGTTAGGGTTTTTTGCGTGGAAATGGCTCACATGAGGGTGGCAGTGGTGCGCTGTTGGTGAAGATGATGGATGTTGATCACGGCCGAGACAAAGGTGCAGTTCGGGAAGGTGATGATGGCCGAGAGGTGGGTGGCCGTATGCAGTGAGCAGGGTTTATGATCCAGGGGCAGGCTGGGCGTGTGGTTTTCGAATGATCAAAGGGCAGTTTGAAGTCTTTATGGCATGATCTGTTTGTGACGGTGGGTGGCCAGTTTGTTTGTTTCGCGGTGAAGATTGCTTAAGGGTTCTGTACGGTCAGTGGCGTTGGTGATTCAGGCTATTACGTGAATGGGTTGTAGTGACCGAGAAAATGAAGGTGTGGTCAAGTGTCTCGTGGCAGTTGTAGGTTCATGCGTTGGTGTGTTCGTAGGTTAGGGCTTGTTGCTTTGTTGTTCACGACTTCAAGGGCATGCAGTTTGCGTGGGTAATGGCGTGTATGTGTGATGAGTCGTGGAAGGCAGAGAGTTATTGTTGTCGCATGAAGGCTTGTTTATTGAAGACATGTTGAGGGCGATCAGCTAGGGTTTCATGGCTGTGCGTGACTTTGAGGGTGTGTGGCGTGAATTTGTTGTTGTTTGACAAGTCAGTGTTTAGGGCTGAATAGTGCTGGTTCTGGGCAGTGAAGGAGGAGTAATGGCCGAGAGTTGAGAGATGTTCAGAAGGGTTTATTTGCTAGGGTTCTTCATTGTGGTGCTGTGGATGAGAGTATGTAGAGAGGAGGAAGCCGTGGCCGTGTGTTTGTGAAGAGTGTGAGAAATGGGGCTGTTATTGGCTGCGCATGGTGTGAGTCTCGGTTGTGGAGGGCTGATCAACGTGATCTGCTTGTGGGTGAGTGTTTGTTGATGCGTTGGATGATCAATGGGCAGGGGGCGTTTGAAGGGTTTCTTACGTGAAGTTGCTAGGAGGGGCTGTGGCTAGGCGTTGATTAGGGTTATTATGCGTATGTGGTCTGCCTGGAGGAGAGCAGTGGCTGTGATTAGGGTTTCTTTTTGGTTTTTGCTTTGTTTTGTTTTGAAGTGCCGAGAGAGAGCCAGGTTTAACTTTTGATTTGTTTATATAGTGAGGGGATGTATTAGGGTTTTGGTTAGTTTAATTAGGAAATAAAATCAATTATATTAGGTGTATTTTAATTTGATTATTTTAGGCAAGAAATATGTGTATTTTAGGTGGATAATATTTAATTTTGGTATTTGATTTTAATTTAATTTGTTTTATTTAATTTGATTTGGAATTTATTTAATTGAATTTAATTTGTGAATTTAATTTAATTAAGATTTCATTTTAATTGGTTTGTGATTTTTAAATTAAGAATTTAATTAATTGATTGGTTATTTATTTTAATTTCGATTATTTTAATTTAATTTGATTTTAATTTAATTGGTTTCAATGGATTTTAATTTAATTCAAATTAATTTAACTTGTGTTTAATTGGTTTCGATTCAATTTAATTTGTGTTTAATTTAATCGGTTTTAATTTATTTAGATTTAATTTAAATTTAATTTGTGACATGTATTTTAAATGTTTTAATTATTTTTGGAGGTGATTTAATGGGCTTGGGCTAAGGTTAAGTTTTAAAACGGAGATTCAACAGCGAACCCGAAGCTAAACACGTGAACTAAATCCAACAAAACGTCAATTCTTGACGCTTCCCTTCCGACGTCCGTTTCCCGCGACTTCCGCGACTTAAAAGATAGTTGTCTCCAAATAAGACTCCTCATCGGGTTTCACATGAAAAAATGCAATGCCTACACTTATTTTATGAGCATGACAAACAGAAAGAAGTCATATCTCATGAAATACCAAATCCACAAAATAGGTGTTAAAACCCAACATCACTAGGATTTGAAAATAAACAATATTGGTTGCATGTTATATTTTCTCCCCTTAAATATGAACTCATCACAAAACTCGTTCGAGTGAAAGGTTTTTGTCTTTATCTTTTAATATTGACACATTGCTTATTTTGAGTATTTTTGAACTAAAACATTTAAGTCTCATATAATTGTTATTTTTCTTTTTCTTTTAAAAAAAAAAAGGATGGCATAAGTGTAGGCACTGCATTTTTACACATAAACCCGATGATGAGTCTTATTTGGAGACAACTACCTTTTAAGTCACGGAGGTCACGGGAAACGGACGTCGGAAGGGGAAATTCAGAATAAACAAGGTTCACTGTTTTCGTTCGTGCTGCGTTCGTGTTTACGTTCGAACGTCAAACGGATTGCGGGCGTTCGTGCCGCGTTCGAGGAAGCGTTCGAACGGTGTCGGTAATTCTGGTTTTGCTGCTAGCCTCACATCCAGCCCAATTAGCCCCCCAAAGCCCATAAAACACATCCCAATTTAAATAAATAAATATTAATTAAAACATTAACTAAATAAGATAATAATTAAATTATTAAATAATTAAATAAAACATATACCAAACATAAAATAAACAATTACCAACTTAAACTAAAATCATGCCTAAATTAAACAAATCACACACTAAATCAAAATATAATCATACCAAGTTAAAATCAATCAACCAATTATATTCCCAATCTAATAAGATATTCCAATATAAAATATTGTATTCCTAAACCAACCAAATCAAATATTCAACCTTCCTTATCTAGCCAAGATTTGTCCCCCCCTCAATCTTTGACTTCCCTTAACCAAACCAAATCAAATCCTTTGACTTCCCTTAACCAAACCAAATCAAATCCCTTTCTTTGTCAAGCCCAACCCTTTGCCTATAAAAAAACCATTCACCAACCTTCTCAACCTTAGTTAGTTAGTTAGTCCCCTAGTCCCTAGACCCTAGCTAGCTAGTCCCTAACTCATACACAACACACATAAAAATTACAGGAGGAACACACCCAAGAAACAATAAGCAAAAGATAAAGAGGAAAAGACAGCGAAACCACAAGGAAACAATAGCAAAAGACGGAGAACGACGACTCAAAACAGTAAGACAACGAACGAGAACAGTGAACCAGTGAACCGGGAGAGTTGCGGAGCATCCACCCTTCCGACAATCGTGTACCGTA
This sequence comes from Zanthoxylum bungeanum, assembly GCA_019454045.1. Classification (NCBI taxonomy): domain Eukaryota; kingdom Viridiplantae; phylum Streptophyta; class Magnoliopsida; order Sapindales; family Rutaceae; genus Zanthoxylum; species Zanthoxylum bungeanum. The sequence goes on along the minus strand of SKCR01024899.1, from coordinate 738,693 downwards.
CATCCGAGAGATGATTTAAAAGGTTAGACCTGAGGGTACCTTTTTATTAGTTTATATTCATTTTTTTATTATTATTATTGCATTCTATTCGCATGAGAGTCGTTTATGGAAGCATGTTGTGGTTTGAATGAAATGGAAGAGTGTCGTCTCTTGTGGTATATAGGATGGAAACCCAGACGTAAATTCCGTAGCCGAATCCGAATGGACGGTAGTGCGGTCTGTACATGGGACACAACTCCACGTACCACTTGAGTAAACGGCACCTTCTCTTGTTTTGTGTTGCTTTTATGTATTTATTTTTGTCATTTAAATTCTGCATGTTGCTTATTTATGCATGACTCAATCGAGCGCATGGGCTTAGTAAGTGGAATGAAAGATCCCCTATGGGGGAGGGGTTAAAGCCCTTTACCACGATGCTTTGCCACGCCGATTGATGTGTGTTCGGTTGGATGCAGGACACGTTCAATCGGACATACTTAGAATAATATGATTGTCTTTATGTTTGTATGAATGATGTGATGTGACGCGCATGGGCTTAGTATGTTGGTCTAAAGGTCCTCTCTTTGAGAGATCAAGAGCCCCAAAAGGCCACCTTTACGGCAGTACTTCGCCGCGCCCCTTATTTTGTTGTTTATGTATTGCGTCCCATTTCATGCATCAGTTCTGTTCCCGTTCGAACGCGTTTACGAACGCAACTCGAACGCACATGTATTTTTGCCTTATCATGCATCAGGTCTCATTTCCGTTCGAACGCGTTATCAAACGCCATATGAACGCGAGCATTCTGTTTCATTTCCGTTCGAACGCGTGTACGAACGCTACTCGAACGTGAGCATTCTGTTTCATTTCCGTTCGAACGCGTTTATGAACGCTACTCGAACGTGAGCATTCTGTTTCATTTCCGTTCGAACGCGTTTACGAACGCTACACGAACGTGCACACCGAACTGAGTCTGTCTTATCATATTCATGCATAATTGCCTCTTGGTTGATCTTTCTTGTGTTATATAGCCAACTGTATTATTTGTATTCAAGCATGATTATGTTGTTCTTAGTTTTCCATAACATAGGATTGAAATATGTTCATGAGATTGCCATGCGACGTTGCATGTTGTGATGAACTTGTTGATGTATGCATATGAATTTAGAAGCATGATATTCTTGGAAATAAGTGTTACTTAAGCTTAGTTAAATTATTACATGAATCCTTTTTATTACAAGTGACATAAGTAAGGGACCATTCCGAACCCAACGGTTTGAGGTCTTCCCTGCGAGGGGTGAGTGCGGCCTTAAATCTTTGTCCCGGTTCACACCGGGTGGCGACTCCATGTTATTTAATCCTTCCCAACTAGGCCGCGAGCCTAGGAACGGCGTCGCCCAGGTCCTGTGTCCCACAGTCTGGCGACTCCACTGGGGATAAAGAATTGGCCCCGAAATATTGACTTGTGATGTTTGGATTTATGTTTTAATTGACCGTGTCTATAGTGGATAAAGTAAGGGTTTAATCAAAGGCATTTTTTGGCTAGGTAATGGTTTGGTGTCTTCCTTCATTCACTACCTTTCTAGAAGGAAAAGCTGTGAAGGCACCTAGATAGCCATATACTTGTAGCCTATTGTGATGGACTAATTTGGATGACTCGTTGTTTATTCCTGACAACAAGCGATAAGAGCCTAAGAGGCTTGGGTATTTAAGTGAGCCTCGCTCCACCTTCCCTCTGGGGGATCTACAACGGGAAATCCATTTGACAGTCCGTCACACACCATAGCTCATTGGCACGTACCTTAGTGTATAAAAAAGGGTGCGCTCACTTGGTTGCTCGAACCCTTGAGGGGGGAGACCTAGTTGTGGGCCACCCTTCGCCGGTGAGAGCCTTTGTCTATACTCTTACTAACCCACCATAGACCGGGTTGGCTAAAGTAGCAATTATTTTCTTGAGTATGTGCTTGTGGACCATCCTCATTTGGATGCAGTTGGACTATTGTCAGAAATGCGGGCTTGATGGGCCATTTAAACTGGGGCAAGTTCGCACCTTATGACTATTAGGCCAAAAGCTTCTGAAATGTTGATGGGCCACTTTGTAAAAATTATTACGTTTGCATATCTTTCTTCTACGCTTGTGTTTGGGAACATCGTCGTTTGGATCCGTTTGGACCATGTGCCATGGGATATGGGCTTGTTGGGCCATTTAAACTGGGATAAGAACGTATCTCATGACTATTGGGCCAAAAGGCTTCTAAATAACAATGGGCCATTTTATTATTGTGTTCGGAATTTTATCATTTGGATTTAGTTGAGCTCTTTGCCATAAGACATGAACTCATTGGGCCATTTAAACTGGGACGGGTTCACTCTTATGACAGTTAGCCCGAAAGATTCTAAAATGATAACAGGCCGATTTGTGTGAAAATTTTAATTGATTTAGTATGTTATATACATCTCATGCACCTCATGCATACATACATCATGTTAACTCTTGTATTCTGAAAGCCATCATAGATACATGTTGGTTAGGGAAGAGGACAGACTTGTCAAAAGACCAAGCAGCCACCAGGAGTACCGGCAAAAGACATAACCCAACGGGATAGGAAACCCAATCATGCATGCATGCATACACGTAACATATTTGCATCCTTTTTGTGTTTGTTCCGTTTTGTAATAACAGGTTTCAAAAAGAAAAAAAAGAGAAGAAAGCGTCAAAAGACAAAACCAATCAGGAACATCAACAATACTGTATCAGTCTGGGGGCGAGGCCCATATCAGCATCAGTCTAGGGGCGAGACCCATAGCAATATCAGTTGGTGGCGAGGCCCATATCAGCTGTATCAGTGTGGGGCCGAGGCCCATATCAGTATCAGTCTGGGGGCGAGGCCCATATCAGTATCAGTCTGGGGGCGAGGCCCACATTCAGTATCAGTCGTGGGGCGAGGCCCATATCAGTATCAGTCTGGGGGTGAGGCCCATATCAGCGGTATCAGTCTTGGGGCGAGGCCCATATCAGTATCAGTCTTGGGGCGAGGCCCATATCAATATCAGTTTAGGGCGAAGCCCACATCATTCCAGGGTCGAGGCCCACATCAGCAGAATTTTGGAATGAATCCCAGGGTCGAGGCCCACATCAGCAGAATTTTGGAATGAATCCCAGGGTCGGGCCCACATCAGCAGAATCTTGGAATGAATCCAAGGAATGAATCCCAGGGCCAAGGCCCGCATCAGCAGAGAATTTTGGAATGAATCCAGGGAATGAATCCCAGGGTCGAGGCCCACATCAGCAGAATTTTGGAATGAATCCAGGGAATGAATCCCAGGGTCGAGGCCCACATCAGCAGAATTTTGGAATGAATCCAGGGAATGAATCCCAGGGCCGAGGCCGCATCAGCAGAATTTTGGGATGAATCCCGAGGGTCGAGGCCCACATCAGCATCAATCTGGGGGCGAGGCCCATGTCAGTAGCAGTTGGGGCCGAGGCCCACTTCAACATCAGTTTTGGGGATGAGTCCCAAGGTCGAGGCCCACATCACAACACAGTTTGGGAATGAGTCCCAGGGTCGAGGCCCATATTACATCAGATCAGTTCTGCCGAGAATGGCACTCCGATAATGGAGATATAGTCCGGGAATGGGCAGTTCAAGAATGAACAAGTCGGAAATGACACTCCGAGAATGGAGATATAGTCCAGGAATGGGCAGTTCAAGAATGAACAAGTCGGAAATGACACTCCGAGAATGGAGATATAGTCCAGGAATGGACAGTTCAAGAATGAACAAGCCGAGAATGGCAATCCAAAGAATGGAGCAGAGTTCAAGAATGAACAAGTCGGAAATGACACTCTGAGAATGGAGATATGGTCCGGGAATGGACAGTTCAAGAATGAACAAGCCGGGAATGGCACTCCAAGAATGGAAGAACGGTTCGGGAATGAACCACCTTACAGTAACGGTTTGGGAATGAACCACCTCACGATAACAGTTCAGGAATGAACAACTTACAGTAACAGTTCGGGAAGAAAGCCACACTCAACACAGTTCAGGAAAAAAGCCTACATTCAGTTCAGTCCAGGAAGAAAGCCTACATTCAGCTCAAAATGGGAACAAGACCCACGGAACAAAACCCAACACTCAACAATTCAGGGAACAAGACCCTCAGCTCAAAATGGGAACAAGACCCACGGGAACAAAACCCAACACTCAACAATTCAGGGAACAAGACCCTCAGCTCAAAATGGGAACAAGACCCACGGGAACAAAACCCACCACTCAACAATTCAGGGAACAAAACCCTCGGCTCAAAATGGGAACAAGACCCACGGGAACAAAACCCACCACTCAACAATTCAGGGAACAAGACCCTCAACTCAAAATGGGAACAAGACCCACATGAACAAAACCCACCACTGAACAATTCAGGGAACAAGACCCTCAGCTCAAAATGGGAACAAGACCCTCAGCTCACTTCGGGAATGACCAGGGGTCGCAGCACCTCACCACCAAATCAACGCAACTCAACACATGGTAAGTCAAGTGGCAGCTGGCGAGCCAGGTAAGTAGAAATGCATTGCATAACTTTGATAGGATTGTCACTGTTGCACATTACACAAGTCCCATCAAAGTGGGGGCGACTGTAGGCACTGCATTTTTACACATAAACCCGATGATGAGTCTTATTTGGAGACAACTACCTTTTAAGTCACGGAGGTCACGGGAAACGGACGTCGGAAGGGGAAATTCAGAATAAACAAGGTTCACTGTTTTCGTTCGTGCTGCGTTCGTGTTTACGTTCGAACGTCAAACGGATTGCGGGCGTTCGTGCCGCGTTCGAGGAAGCGTTCGAACGGTGTCGGTAATTCTGGTTTTGCTGCTAGCCTCACATCCAGCCCAATTAGCCCCCCAAAGCCCATAAAACACATCCCAATTTAAATAAATAAATATTAATTAAAACATTAACTAAATAAGATAATAATTAAATTAATTAATAATTAAATAAAACATATACCAAACATAAAATAAACAATTACCAACTTAAACTAAAATCATGCCTAAATTAAACAAATCACACACTAAATCAAAATATAATCATACCAAGTTAAAATCAATCAACCAATTATATTCCTAATCTAATAAGATAATTACCAATATAAAATATTTGTATTCCTAAACCAACAAAATCAAATATTCAACCTTCTTATCTAGCCAAGATTTGTCCCCCCTCAATCTTTGACTTCCCTTAACCAACCAAATCAAATCCTTTGACTTCCCTTAACAAACCAAATCAAATCCCTTTCCTTGTCAAGCCCAACCCTTTGCCTATAAAAAGAACCATTCACCAACCTTCTCAACCTTAGTTAGTTAGTTAGTCCCCTAGTCCCTAGACCCTAGCTAGCTAGTCCCTAACTCATACACAACACACATAAAAATTACAGGAGGAACACACCCAAGGAAACAATAAGCAAAAGATAAAGAGGAAAAGACAGCGAAACCACAAGGAAACAATAGCAAAAGACGGAGAACGACGACTCAAAACAGTAAGACAACGAACGAGAACAGTGAACCAGTGAACCGGGAGAGTTGCGGAGCATCCACCCTTCCGACAATCGTGTACCGTACATCCGAGATATGATTTAAAAGGTTAGACCTGAGGGTACCTTTTTATTAGTTTATATTCATTTTTTTATTATTATTATTGCATTCTATTCGCATGAGAGTCGTTTATGGAAGCATGTTGTGGTTTGAATGAAATGGAAGAGTGTCGTCTCTTGTGGTATATAGGATGGAAACCCAGACGTAAATTCCGTAGCCGAATCCGAATGGACGGTAGTGCGGTCTGTACATGGGACACAACTCCACGTACCACTTGAGTAAACGGCACCTTCTCTTGTTTTGTGTTGCTTTTATGTATTTATTTTTGTCATTTAAATTCTGCATGTTGCTTATTTATGCATGACTCAATCGAGCGCATGAGCTTAGTAAGTGGAATGAAAGATCCCCTATGGGGGAGGGGTTAAAGCCCTTTACCACGATGCTTTGCCACGCCGATTGATGTGTGTTCGGTTGGATGCAGGACACGTTCAATCGGACATACTTAGAATAATATGATTGTCTTTATGTTTGTATGAATGATGTGATGTGACGCGCATGGGCTTAGTATGTTGGTCTAAAGGTCCTCTCTTTGAGAGATCAAGAGCCCAAAAGGCCACCTTTACGGCAGTACTTCGCCGCGCCCCTTATTTTGTTGTTTATGTATTGCGTCCCATTTCATGCATCAGTTCTGTTCCCGTTCGAACGCGTTTACGAACGCAACTCGAACGCACATGTATTTTTGCCTTATCATGCATCAGGTCTCATTTCCGTTCGAACGCGTTATCAAACGCCATATGAACGCGAGCATTCTGTTTCATTTCCGTTCGAACGCGTGTACGACGCTACTCGAACGTGAGCATTCTGTTTCATTTCCGTTCGAACGCGTTTATGAACGCTACTCGAACGTGAGCATTCTGTTTCATTTCCGTTCGAACGCGTTTACGAACGCTACACGAACGTGCACACACCGAACTGAGTCTGTCTTATCATATTCATGCATAATTGCCTCTTGGTTGATCTTCTTGTGTTATATAGCCAACTGTATTATTTGTATTCAAGCATGATTATGTTGTTCTTAGTTTTCCATAACATAGGATTGAAATATGTTCATGAGATTGCCATGCGACGTTGCATGTTGTGATGAACTTGTTGATGTATGCATATGAATTTAGAAGCATGATATTCTTGGAAATAAGTGTTACTTAAGCTTAGTTAAATTATTACATGAATCCTTTTTATTACAAGTGACATAAGTAAGGGACCATTCTGAACCCAACGGTTTGAGGTCTTCCCTTGCGAGGGGTGAGTGCGGCCTTAAATCTTTGTCCCGGTTCACACCGGGTGGCGACTCCATGTTATTTAATCCTTCCCAACTAGGCCGCGAGCCTAGGAACGGCGTCGCCCAGGTCCTGTGTCCCACAATAAGGTCATTTAGTCAAAGTTCACACTATTTAGTGAGCTAAGTATGACATAGATTAGACTGTTAGTCCAAAAACTAATACATGTTGTTGATGGGGATTTCTGTGACTAAGGTATCTGAACAGTTCGGCGAGGGCAAATAGGGGAATTTCCTCGTCCGGAGGACCAATGCTCAGAGTTTACATGTTGCTCTTCGACCCGGCATGGAGCTCGGGTCCAGTTTTTCGAGTATGACCGACCAGAGGATATATCATGGCACAGACTTCAGAGACCGACGACACCAGAGCCGAGGCCGACCACAATTGACCGGAAGCTCGGTTTGATTTAGCCTTACCCCCTGGAACAAGCAGGATGAGCTCGGACTTTCGGGTCAGGGCGGGAACAGTTTGGGAAGCTCGACAGTTCACTTGGCCGACCTCTTGAAGACCGACGTGAGATCAGAGTAGTTGGATTTTTCCTCCGATACGTGTCATTATTCAAAGGCTCTTTACAGGCTGGCATCATTATTGTTGTGTGTGGCAGCAGGGAAAACATGTTGATGTGACAGGCCGTCAGGCGGCAGGCTTGCTTTCGACGACGACAGTCTTATGGAAGAGAGCCTGTCACTCAGTCGGAGACCACGCGAGAAGCGTCATAAAGCTAAAGGAACATTGTTGTAATTCTCTGAGTATATAAAGAGAAGTTAAATTCACTTGTAAATGTGATAGAAAAATAGATAGCGAAATTTGTAACAAAGAGATGGTGAGCACCACTTGTAAAAAACTTGAAAGGCAAACAGCTCGGTTTCGATTAGACCTCAACCCAAACAGGTTGGTCGAGTTAGTTTCGGTAATCAAACAACCCCCACCACTTTGTGCCCGTGGGCGTAAGCATGACTCGCTCCGTCGAACCACGTTAAAACTCTCCTTGTCGACTTTGTGTGTTATTTTCTGCCTTTTATCGCGTTTGCATTTGGTCTCCCATAACCAAATAAATTTATAGTTGGAGGAGGATTGTCTCAGGATGGTTATCTCGAAACTACCCATGGGACGAAAATCACCCGTCAACACATGCGACCAAACATCAAAACATAAAAACGTGTATGTGAGATGCAAATACAAAATATACTAAGAGTTTTCATCACACACACTCATGTACAAGTAGTATCAAGAAAAATAAAAACATATTACAAATGCATAATCATATATCTTACATATCATGATCACATGCAACAACCTTTTACATGACCTTTCAAGCCACAAAATTTTTGTTTTTGTTTTTTGTCATTTTATATTATTTTTGTTTTTTTCTTTTAAACAAATAATAAAAGACACAACAATGTTTGTCATTATCCAATGGTATAAGGAGTTGTATTCCGAGTGCATATCATATTACCGTCCATTCGGAATCGGCTATGAAATTTATGTCCGTATTTTCATTATATATACCAATGGACATATAACAAAAACAAAACAAACCAGACATGCAGTCGTGAAAAAAGATAAAACACACGCACGCGCACATGCAATGGGGAATATACGAATGCATTATCTAAGAAGAGATACACTGAAGTGTACTCTCATCATACCTTTTATGATCAAGGCATTCGGAAGTTAATAGGAAATAATTTTCGTTTCTTACCCAAATTTTATTAGGAATCTTTTTCACTTAAGAACTCATAGTCAACAGAGCAAGTTTATCACTAATGTACTACGTCTGTTTAGCTAATGTAGAAAGTTGACGAAATATATTCGAAGAATCAAATTTATGGGAAATACTTGTAGGCTATGTATTTTGTTTATGCAACATAAAATACTTAGGCCTAATATGTCCTGATTTACCGCAATGATGGCAAACAGGCACAAGCCTCGAACGAGAACGAGGTATATCAGAAACACCTCTAGATTAAAGGTGGGTCACAAGACAAGGAACAACATAAGGGATCACATGACACTCATCAACGGATTTTTTTTCCCAAGTCACGTGAAAGAGTTAGTTCAACCTGACCATACATGGACTGAGCTGAGACAAACATAATTTTATAAGATGACGCATTGTCATAACTTGATTCAATGAAGCATAATCCTCTCTTTTCACATAGAGGCATATCAATATCTAACATGTGGTATAACTTTTCAGTCCCACTGGAAAATATAGATATATATATATATTCTAGCATTTTCAAGTTCAATTTTTAGGGATTTGACTTTATCAACTAGCTCCTTATTTCTCTTCTTGAGGTCATCAACAACAATAAGGCTCTTGTCAAGTTTGGCTTGAACTTCATTATTTTCTAGTTCAGTTTCCTTCAGTCTCGTATTGACCTCAACACACGACTTATTGATTGTTGAACTCTCATTAAATAATTCAGTGTCGGCTACCTGAATATCATCATCATATATATAGTCATTGTGAGAGAATTCAAAACAACCATCTACGTCGCTAACAATAGTTTCTCTCTCACACACCACACTATAAGAAAATACAATGTACTTGCATTTATCCCTATAAGACTCATTAAAGGTATAATCACTTTCTGAATCACTATGGAAGATTGTCTTAACTTTCTTACCCTTAGATTTCAGGTATGTGGGCACTCAAATCTTATACGCCCAAAACTTTTACGTTCATGGTATTGAATCGATCGATGTTTGTATCATTTTATTCTCTAAACTCTCTCCTATGACGACTACTTTCTATAGGTTTCTCATCCATACTCATATCATAGCCACAATCATTTTTCTTCAACTTAAGAAACTTCTTGAACGTTGTTCACAAACATGGTCATATTTGCATATGTGAGAGCATCATCCTCATCATCATCGGATGAATCACGGGTAACTTCCTTCATGATTTTCATCGCTATGTTCTTGGACTTTTTATAACCAAGAAATTTACTCTCATACACCTGAAGTATTCCTGCAAGGTCCTATAGTTTTAGGTGATTTAAATCGTTACTATCTTGAATGACAGTGATTTTAGACAAAAACTTTTCAGGTAGGGATAAAGATGGCAACAATACCCGGACCCGGCCCGGGTCCGTATGGACCCGGACGACCCGGTCCGGTATCAAAAAATTCGGACCCGGGTCTTTAATATTAAGACTCGGGTGATTCAGGGTCCGGACCCGGGATCACGCGGGTCCGGAAAAACATAAAAAAAAATATAAAAATAAATTAGATTATAATAAAAAATATAAAATATTATATATATATATAATAGGATATAATAAAAAATTAAAAGAATTGAAATAAAACTAATAAAATTGACAAAATATAAATATAAATATAAAATAATACAATTAAAATTTTAAAAAAAAAATTAAAAAAAAAAAATTTGGGTTACCGGATCCGGACCGGGTCTACCCGGGTCCGTACCGGGTAGACCCGGGAATATTTACCCGGGTCCGGAACCGGACCCGGGGTAACACATCCTCTTCCGGATCAGGATTTTGCCATCCCTAGGTAGGGATCTAAGATTTTTTCGAACTATCATATTCACAGGAATAGTCTCACATAAGTTAAAACTATAATTAACAATATCGTTAATTTCAGCATAAAATTAGTCAAAGGTTTCATCATTTTTCATCCTAGCAACTTCAAACCTAGTAGCAAGCTCTTGGAGTCTATCGTTCTTAACATACAGTTTCCTCTCATGAACAGTCTCAATAATATCCTATGCATCATTGGCAATCTCATACATATAGATTCTCTTAAACTCATCTGAGCAATAATGGCTTTGTTGTTCATATTGCTCCTTTCAAATTCCTCGTTGGTCATATTGAGTTTATCTTCCAGAGAAAAGACCTTATTAACCATGATCACATGAGTTTTCCACCCATACTCTACTGACATCCACATCCACTCATCTAGAGATTTAAAGAACGCTCTTATGCAAATCTTCCAATGAAGATACTCAGTCTCATCAAAGAACGGGAAGAAGTTTAAGAGTTGACTTCTTTCCATATTTAATGTGTCAATGATCGCGGTTCGTCTCTGATACCAATTGAAAATTCGTAGTTGATCTAAAGTTCTGACCCTATGCGAAATTATAAACCAATTATATCTAAGACAAGTATATGATGGAGTTTTTATTGCTAAGTCCAAATACCCTAAGTCCAATCAACTTCCACAAACTCAATTAAAGCAACAATTAAATAACGGAAAGTAAATAAACAATCAACACAGAGAATTATTGACGGAGTGAAAAATTATTGCAGAGTAAAAAATTACTCCAGGTATAGCCTATTACCTAAAACACTATAATAAAGAAAACTTACAACAATGGTATAAGACCTACGGTGACAACTTCACCGACTCGAATACCTCTAGATTGTAATAACTATAAAAACTCCTCGAGCCCGCACTAAACGGCCTTCTTCGGAACCTCTGAAGTCTCTGAATGAGTCCAATCTGCGAACTTGCAATGCCGGAACTCCGATGACACACTTGTAGGCACTGCATTTTTACACATAAGTCCCTATGATGAGTCTCATTTTGGAGACACTACCTTTTAAGTCACGGAGGTCACGGGAAACGGACATCGGAAGGGGGAATTCAGAATAAACAAGGTTCACTGTTTTCGTTCGTGCTGCGTTCGTGTTTACGTTCGAACGTCAAACGGATTGCGGGTGTTCGTGCCGCGTTCGAGGAAACGTTCGAACGGTGTCCGGTAATTCTGGTTTTGCTGCTAGCCTCACATCCAGCCCAATTAGCCCCCCAAAGCCCATAAAGCACATCCCAATTTAAATAAATAAATATTAATTAAAACATTAACTAAATAAGATAATAATTAAATTAATTAAATAAAACATATACCAACATAAAATAAACAATTACCAACTTAAACTAAAATCATGCCTAAATTAAACAAATCACATACTAATCAAAATATAATCATACCAAGTTAAAATCAATCAACCAATATATTATTCCTAACTTAAAATATTGTATTCCTAATCCCAACCAATCAAATATTCAACCTTCCCTATCTAGCCAAGATTTTTCCCCCCTCAATCTTTGACTTCCCTTAACCAAACCAAATCAAATCCCTTGCTTCCCTTAACCAACACCAAATCAAATCCCTCTTTAATTAGCTAAATCTCTTTCCTGTCAAGCCCAACCCTTTGCCTATAAAAAGAACCCTTCACCAACCTTCTCAACCGTAGTCCCTAGTCCCTAGCTCATACACAACACATATAAAAATTACAGGAAGAACACACCCAAAAAGAGTAAGGAAAAGATAAAGAGGAGACGGCAGCGAAACCATAAGGAAACAGTAGCAAAAGAAAAAGACGGAGAACGACGACTCAAAACAGTAAGACAACGAACGAGAGCAGTGAACCAGTGAACCGGGAGAGTTGCGGAGCATCCACCCTTCCGACGATCGTGTACCGTACATCCGAGAGGTGATTTAAAAGGTTAAACCTGATGGTACCTTTTCATTAGTTTAATTCGTTTTTGTTATTATTATTGAATTATATTCGCATGAGAGTCGTTTATGGATGCATGTTGTGGCTTGAATGAAATGGAAGAGTGTCCGTCTCTTTGGTATATAGGATGGAAACCCAGACGTAAATTCCGTAGCCGAATCCAAATGGACGGTAGTGCGGTCTGTACTTGGGATACACTCCACGTACCACTTGAGTAAACGGCACCTTCTCTTGTTTTGTGTTGCTTTTATTTATTTATTTTTCGTCACTTAAATTTTGCATGTTGCTTATTTATGCATGACTCAATCGAGCGCATGGGCTTAGTAAGTGGAATGAAAGATCCCCTATGGGGAGGGGTTAAAGCCCTTTACCACGATGCTTTGCCGCGCTTGTTGACGTGTGTTTGGTTGGATGCAAGACACGTTCAATCGGACATACTTAGAATAATATGATTGTCTTTATGTTTGTATGCATGATGTGATGTGACGCGCATGGGCTTAGTATGTTGGTCTAAAGGTCCTCTCTTTGAGAGATCAAGAGCCCCAAAAGGCCACCTTTACGGCAGTACTTCGTCGCGCCCCTTTATTTTGTTGTTTATGTATTGCGTCCCATTTCATGCATCAGGTCTGTTCCCGTTCGAACGCGTTTACGAACGCAACTCGAACGCGCATGCGTTTTTGCCTTATCATGCATCAGGTCTCATTTCCGTTCGAACGCGTTTACGAACGCCATACGAACGTGAGCATTCTGTCTCATTTCCGTTCGAACGCGTTTACGAACGCCATACGAACTTGAGCATTCTGTTTCATTTCCGTTTGAACGCGTTATCAAACGCCATACGAACGCGAGCATTCTGTTTCATTTCCATTCGAACGCGTTATCAAACGCCATACGAACGCGAACCTTCTGTTTACCGTTCGAACGCGTTTACGAACGCTACACGAACGCGCACACACTGAACTGAGTCTGTCTTATCATATTCATGCATAATTGCCTCTTGGTTGATCTTTCTTGTGTTATATAGCCAACCGTATTATTTGTATTCCTGCATCATCATTCTATGTGTTCTTGGGATTGTATTCAAGCATGATTAGGCTGTTAGCATGTTATTTGGTTAATAGGTTCATGAGATAGTACTCAAGCATGATTATGTTGTTCTTAGTTTTCCATATCATAGGATAGAAATATGTTCATGAGATTGCCATGTGATGTTGCATGTTGTGATGAACTTGTTGATGTATGCATATGAATTTAGAAGCATGATATTTTTGGAAATAAATGTTATTTAAGTCTGGTTAAATTATTACATAAATCCTTTTATTACAAGTGACATAAGTAAGGGACCATTCCGAACCCAACGGTTTGAGGTCTTCCCTTGCGAGGGGTGAGTGCGGCCTTAAATATTTGTCCCGGTTCACACCGGGTGGCGACTCCATGTTATTTAGTACTTCCCAACTAGGCCGCGAGCCTAGGAACGGCGTCGCCCAGGTTCTGTGTTGTCTACAACGCTCAAAAAATGGTTCTTTACTCTCAGGTATAAGAGTGTCGAAGTAATAAAATAACCCGGTAAGTCCGGAGTCGATCCACAAGGAATAAATTTAGTAAAATAAAATAACAATTTGAGTGAAATAAAAATATTGGATTTGTTTGAAGTGATTAAATTTTTTAAATTGAACTACAATAATAAATTAAAATGCTGAGGGTTAGGAGATCCACTCTTAATATTTCAAATATAGAGAAATCTTACTTTTTATAATATACAAATTGTTATTATTACCCAGTTAATTTACTTCAGAAATTAATTATGTCAAAATATATATAATCAACCATAAAGGCGCTGATAATATTTGTCTATAACAAATCCAGTTAGGTACTCAATTATGCCAAAAAAATAAAGCCAGCCATATAGACAGTAACAAAATTTGTCAATAATTAATTTAGATTTAAATCACTTATTCATATTATAATAATATATAAATTATATTAAATTATATTCTCATATTAAGAGTTTCACTCTTTACCGAAGCAGGATGAACTTAGCTACTCATGATTTTAAGAAAACCATGCATAATTTTATTATCGAAAGAAAAAGACATTACAAAAAAGCTTAAAAAAATAAAACACACAAGATACTATCTATAAGAAAACTTTGAAAGAAAACATGAAGAAAAATGAGAGGTGAACACCTCTATTTATAGTAGAAGTGATTATATCTCAATTATTAATTACAACTTTCCAAATCAAATATAAACAATAAATTTTCACTAATTTATTTTTTTCATTTTCATTTTTTGACTTTTTTGTTGATAATTTTACAAACATCACAATCCACCTAAAGTGAATTATGACATTTCAACTTTTATTTTTTATTTTTTACTTTATTTTCTAATAATTAAAATTACATGCAACACACATTAACGTATTCACTAATTTCGACCTTGAAAACCTCAGAACTAGAAATTCCTGTGAACATCAAAGTTGTAAATATTTGAGTATTTTTTCATCTGAAATTGAAATCGGCTCAATCCGATATCAGAGTAAAAAGTTATAGCCAAATTATGAAAATTGTGCAAAGTTGAAATTTCTGAAATTGTACACTGTTAGAACGTCATTTCAAGTTTTCGGCCTCCAAAATTCAAATGTCACGTCCATTTTACTAGTTATGCATTCAATGAATTTTAAGCCCAAATTTTATACCCTCATCCCGACTTTATTCTTAGCAATAAGGATTTCGAATCCTTGACCCAAAATTCCTCATATTAATTAAGAATAATCAATTACTTATAAGCACATTCCAATAACTAATCTCAAACAATGTGAGATTAGTAATATTAAATGTTATCAATGAATAACAAACATATAGATATTGGCAGTTATATGTTTAGATATATTCAAATCTTAAATATATCTTAAATGACAGATTCAACGGGGGATAAAAAAACAAAAATAAAAAGAAACAAAGAAAGAAATAGACAGTAGCCAAAGGGCATGGACCCTGACTCGCTCTCATCTTAGATTTGTATATGTGAATGGGCATTTAACATATATTTGGATGATTGCGAATTTGTCAATTACACCCCCCCATAACCTAAATGTTTTGTAACATCATCCAACAGCATGTGGACATCTTGCCCTATCAAGAGGCATATATAGGATTAATTGCAAGTGTCAAAATTGTAAATTGTACTACTTTGATTCGTATGCCCATCATCATGACATGTGTCTTTATTTATTTATTATTTCAATCTCATGGCCTAACTTGTTCCCCATCTCAACATATACCAACAACAGCTCATGTGTTCGTTTTAAAGTTAGCCTTGCACATGTTTCGTAACATATTATTAATTTCATGTTTTGTGAATGGACAACGACACCTAATAATTCTATTAAATGAAAAATTCTCTCTCTTTTCTTTCATTCAAAATAATTTCATTAATTTATAAAATATATTTTAATAAATTTTTTGATTGAGTATAGACGACTGTCTCATTGGTCTTCAAATGACTCCGCCAATAATATAGACTCTTTATAGACAATTATATTATTGGACTATTATGACCAATTGTGTTTCATTTGGATTTAATTATCCCAAAAAAAGAGAGATATAATGTGACAAATTTTTAAATTAAGGAATCTCCATAACCATTTTCGCCAAAATATGTACGGGGGCTTCACTGTCCTTTTCCCTGCATATTATATGCTCTGCACAATACCAACGCAACCGTGGATCATACAAGCGTGCAAGCTGAAGTGTTATTTGGAATCAAAGTTTTTTTTTTTCCTAGAATTAATGCAAATATTTTCCACTCAACCGTCATTTAAAAATATTCAAGAGTGAATGATCAAGTCTCTTTAGAATTGTTCTTTAAGTTAAAAATATACAAGTTCAAGGCAATCTCCATTTCTTAAATTAGTCTATGAGTTGTTATATGATATTAAAGCCAACTCATAAATGTACGATTGCGGTTTACCCTGTATTTTTCACTTAATAAGTGTAAGGGTTTGTATATCAAATAGTGATAGTAATCACACATTGGAAATGTAAAGGGAATATAGAAAGTTTATAAGTGGACTTTGCACACTTATATTAAATTTGAGTTATAAGGCTTGAGCTTGTGCTTGAGCTTTGATGTATGGTTTGGATGTATGGTGAGCTCTTGTGATTAATAGCCTCCTTGAAAAAACATTTTTGTTTTGTTTATTTTGGATTTAATTTTAGTTTAAATCAAAAGAACACAACCCTTCAGTTCAACTGGAAAGACACCATCACTGCTTCAACTTCAACTGTTTCTAACTGTCTATTTAAACAGAATAGTATGTATTTGAAGAAACAACTTTTCTATGAAAAATGTTAATATCACTGTTGATCTTTGAGAAAAACGAAATAAAAAAGATATCAAGTAGATTCGCCAGGGGTCGATTTTCAGTGCAGAATTTCGACTTCCAGATTGTTGAATCCTGGTGGCAGACGTCCGAAGAACTACAAGCACGAGAGTAGGGACGAAATTCTGCTATAGGACATAGCGTTACGCTAGCCTCAATCTTCAAGTCAGTGAGTTTGTTTAATTGAATTACTTGTACTGTAAGTTTTAATTATGTTTGTTGTTATTTTCATTACAGTCAATTCTGTTTTTGTATTATTATTGTTTATACAAATATTTTCAATAAAATTATAGCATTCACTGATTGTTCCTTAATAATAAGAACTACAATCCATTCTTTAAAGTAAACAGTTACATGCATGTAATAGGAAGTGTCAATAAGATAATATCGTCCCTAATGGGCGAGGTTTAGTGGTGTAGAGCTCGGAATCTCACATTGAGCTACTGAGTTTGAATTCAGAGAGTGCGTTTCTTGTAAAAGTCTGAGACAGTTGAAGGTTTTACATGCTCTACTTAAGCCCGGAATGAATGGTTTGACGGATGAATTTCTGACGGTTCCAAAAAAAAAAAGATAATCTCGGATTGACATTTGACAAAGAGATACACATGACATGAGGTGTGAATGAGAAAATCTCATAAAGAGCGAGTTAATCGGTTTTTGCATATATAATTTAAAGTAAAAAATAAATAAATAAAAAAAAGCCAGTGAATTAGTTCACACTAATAATGTCAATGTGGGATGTAATATAATGTGCATACATTTAGTGTATACTTTCTTGGTTCTCTTTCACTCGGTTGGCATTTGGCAAGCAGACGGAAAAGAATTAGACAAATCTATAAAGTGAAGAATAGGCTACAACAAAATTAGATTGCCATCATATCATATTCCAAAAAGATGAGTTATTGACCTAGCTAGCTTTTATTTGTAGTGTATATAGATTGGTGGTTACATTTTTCTCTAGCAATAATATATGCATGTAACCTAATATATATGGATGGATTATCCCAAGATTATTTGTGTCCAAATACATAGTTTTTCAAAAGGATATATAGATGATCAGTTTGTGTCCGGCGAATATTCTGTTCTCAGAAGAATCATTTGGCAAAATTCTTAACAAATTTTGGAAGTGTTAAAAATACTTGCTTTATCTTAATTAATTATTTTCCCTTTTAATGTGTCTTTTTCTATATTTCATTTTCTATGTACAAATGTCAGATTGTAACTCATTGTCGGCATTAGAACAGTTGACATAGACGACTAGTTGGGCTTTAAAATTTAATTCAAAATTAGGACGTCAAAATCTCAAAATCAGTTATACTCTGTTGTTTATTTTTTACCTAAAAATTTGTCTTTAAATTTGGTCAAAATATACTAAACTTTCAAGGGAAAAAAAAAAGATCGTCTAGGACTCCAAGACTCACACCCCAATGTAACTAAAGTTTAGGTTTACTTATTATCAATTATTTGGCAATAAAATAGCTATTAAATAATTATTGTGATGTATGTAATTGTATGGAGAGAAAACAAATGGTTGCAAGAATTAATAGATAAAATGGGGCATGTCATTAGCTGAAAGACAAAAAGGGCCAAGCATGCATTTTACAGTCATGTTTTATATTGTTTGTGAATTAAGGCTACACAAAAGCATTATGTTAAAATTTAAAAGACATCGATAACACAACGGTTGCTTGGAAGTTGGTCCTACGCTCGCTGCTACGGTCAGTGCCCAAGCAGGATTAACATTATTTATGTATTTATTCATTTTTAATTTAATTAACACTACTTATGTATAAACAAAATTATAATTTAACCAAATATAAGTAATTTATAAAATAAATTTTGTGATAGTCTATTTGTTTAATATATCTAATATATTTATTACAAGTTATTTTCCTATTTACTTTCGTAAATCAGCATGTTATCAAAAAATTTATTTTATTTGGTTAAATTACATTTTTATAATACATAAGTGTTGTTAAATAAATTAAAAAAGAATAGTAAAAATTAAATAAATAACTAAACACAAAATAAATAAATATGAAATTTGTAATATTTATTAAAAAATAAAAAAGAATGTATATATACAAAGAGCAAAAAAAATATAAATTTAAAAAATTTAAAATTTAAAATTTAATTAATAAAATAAAATAAGTATATATGTTATTTTTAAATATATATATGAGATATATTTAATTTATTGGGTAATGTAATTTTTGATAAAAGGAGATGGTATTTTCATAAATTAAGGGGAGACAAGGGGAGGGGAGTGTCAATGGGAGGCCACTGCCACTTGGAGACCAGGAGAGGCTCCAGCCCCTGCTGGCCCAAGAACAAAAATGTATTTATTTTTTATAAATAAATTATTATTATTTGATTTAATATAAGATATTCTTCTAAAATTTCAAAACTTAAGAATATCAAATCTTAAAGTAAAATATTTTTATTTTCTAATTTTTTTTTTTGTTAATTTTCTTGGCCACCACTTTAAATCGGTCAACCAACTATTCAATCAGAGGGGTCCTAAAATTTTATCCAAAATCTAAACAAAATGTTAAATTTTATGTGTAATGACTTTTATACTTTTTATTGTTTATGAATAGTGGTCTCGTTTCAGGAACTCGCATATGTCATCTCAAAATTTAGGACAACTCATGAAGCTCTGAAATTTAGCCATGTTGAAATATTTTCTAAATATGGTGTATAAATATATATATAGGGAATGAAATGATAAAATCCTTAAGTGAAAAAAGACTAAACATTTGGGTTTAAAGGAAATAATATGTTCTTTAATATAATCCTTAGGTTGAAATGACCCCATGGAGGATTATAACCCTTAAAGAATTGTCTTCATTGACAAAATGATGTATTTTCAAAGACAACCCTCAATGTCTATAAAAAAGAGTAATTGAATTCATTTTTTGATCATTCAAAAAAATCCAAAAATATTCATTCTAAAAGTTTGAAGTATAGAAAGAGTTTCATTCATTTTCAAGTTCAAGTTCTTGGAGAAATGTGTGTCCCTTCAACATTAAGCAACCAAGTTATCATGGGAGAACGTTAGTCACATGGCCACAAGTAATTCGTCGAGCACCGATGCGGAGCTAATAAGATCTTGAGGACAGAGACAACTTAACTTGATTCTCATTTATCACATTCTAAACAAATTTTCAGGTTTTCTAAGTTTCAATGTTTATGTTTTATTGAATGTATCACATTAAAAATTTGATTGAAAGTTACATGTTAAAATTGATTAATAACACATTATAAATAACAAGCCTCTCCTGAATAAAATTCCTGGCTCCGCCACTAGGAGGGGAAAGAGTAGCCCTCATAGCCAGTTGCTCTTTTGAAATTATTCATGTCAAATAAGAGAAAATTTCAGACTGAGGTAGTTTGTCCAACTAATTTTATTCTGCTATTGCTAGGGCTAAGTGGGTTTCATAGTATGACTATAATAATTATATAATTTTATTATTGTATTTGTATGATCCATTAAATTTAAAATAAAATAAAAATGATGGTGTTGTTATGGAAAAATTATATGATACAATAGTGATACCATATCACTCGTGTAATAATCTAATAATATCTTATTATATATGTTAAAATATTTAAAAAATATATCAAATTATATTTAATACGGCTACACAAGTCATATATGATTATTCTTTACTGTGAGACTCATTGACATAACGTTGAGGTGATATGTTCAGCTTATATGAGTTTTTCTTGTCCATTGAACAAGCCATCTTTATGTCTACACATAAGGAAATTCAATTAACAACATAGTAAGAGTCTAAAAAAAAAAAGTTAACAAGATTATGTTGGAGAGGCGACACTGCCAGCTATCTATTATTATTATTAATTAAGCCCCGGGGTAGTGTGTATTAACAAAAGATTAATCTTGCTTTATAGGATTCTAATAAGTAATTAAGACCAAAACCTTGGAAGGATGTGTTAGCTTTAAGACCTAACACAGAGAATATTCTAAAAAGAAGATTAATTTTGAAATCACTACATGAAAAGTCTCATTATCCATATTTGCCAATCTCACACAATGAATAAATTAATTAACAGTAAGACAAAATTAAGTATCTTCAAACAAAGCTCATCATTCACTCCCAACTAACTTTTCAACCCTACTTTTTAATTAATAGCTCTAAATGATCTAGTTCCCCCAAGTCACAAAACGTGCCTATAAATAAAATTAAAAAGTGCAAAAAAAATATAATAATAATATATAGCTTATTTAAAGAATGAGATAAGAGAATATGAATGATTTGTAAAACTAAAATCACAAAAAAAATCTAACATCAGATGTCTAACTTATTTTTTAAGATTTAATGATTTATTTTCATATGATATAACAGTTAAAATTTCATGTTCGATTTATCTCACGTCGAAATTCTATTTTTAATATATGTATTTTTTATATTTTATTCTAGCAATTTATCTAACAATACAGAATTTGAAAGTGTGGATTTTTGGTCAGGTTAGTATAACATGCTTAAAATTGTAAGTCGAAATTTCAAATTTTATAAACTGAATTAAATAACTAATTGCTTATGAAAAAGTTTTAATTGAAAAAAACAAAAACAAAAGCAAAAGGCAAAAAGTTATGTGGATAGCTTGTCTTCATTCTGCCGATCCTATTTAACCTCTAACAGTAAAAAACATTAGTGAAATAACAAGTCGTGCTAAGCACATGCAATTAATCTCAAACTCTATATTAATAAAATATAATTATGCTCATTAAACCATAGCTTGTAATTAGTTTAAACATCAACCAAAGCAGTAATAATTTTGGTCTACAAGTTTAGCCCGCAATCTTTTTTATATTTTATATATAAATACTTGTATCACATGCGAGCCATGGTAAATAACTAAATATGTGTGTTTTTTTTTTTTTTATATAATCGGGGTAAGTGGCGTATCCAGAAATTTCAGTCAGTGGGGACGAAATTTTTTCCTTACCAAAATAATATATAATGAATTCATACATATTTTTTGAAATTACAAGATGATCTCTATACTTTTGAAAATTATGAAATAGCCCATAGTTTTTAAACTTATAAATTAACCCAAAATTTTCAGAATTATATTTTTATCCATAATTTCTAAAAATACCAATTTACCCTAAAAATTTAAGTAAATTTTTTTTTTTAAATTATGTATTTTAAGTTTATGTAGTATATTATATACTAAATTTCCGCTAATTTATTGTAGATTTAACCACTTTTTTAATTAAATTATTAAAAGCCTAGTGCTAAAACGCAATATTTGTGATTTGAACAACTAAATATATACAAAATAATTATATTTATATTAATATGTGAATATTTTACACATAACAACTATACACGATGTGGTTTAGTAAAAGAATCATGACAAATATATCAATAAATTATAAGATCAATAACCAAACCTAAGTATAAATATAATTATTTTTATTTTTATTTTTATTTTTATTTTTATTTTTATTTAAATGTAATGAAATCCATATTCTTTTGCAAATAGAAAAACACATAAATGAGTGGATTTAAAATGAAAAATAGTCAATTATCTTTACACATACAAATTAAATATAATTATTTTAGATATGTTTAAGAAATAAGATTGATTCACGAATGTATTGGAATTTTTTTTAACTAATTTGGGCTTGGGCCTACATATTATATTAAAAAAATACAACTCAAAAAATTAATAAATAATGCATTTATGAGTGTTATTTAATTATTTAGATTTTCTAATATAAATATATATATATATATATATAATTTATATAAAAAAAATTAGTGGGGCCCAGTGGGGCAAGTGCCCCCACTGGGCACCAAGTGGCTCTGCCACTGACCGGGGTGTTCGGGCCAGCTTACGCGCACCTCGATTAATCCCCGGGATCTGTGCCCTGTGCTCTCAGAAGTTTCCCAACACAGATCAGGGTAAGTCACTGGCTTTTCAGTTTTCACACCAGGGGGCATGACCCCAAGGAAATGCATCTAATGAGATTCGAACATTGAACCTGAGAGGGAGCAAACCACTCAAGCCCAAGTTTTTACCACTGAAGCAACCCATTGAGGTTAACTAAATATGTTTTTAATATGGCCACATCTACAATACCCATGAGGTATTGTATATACTTAGTTTAAATATCCAATTTTGAGCATTGAACATGCAACTATAAACATTAAACATACAAATTCTGCCAATAAACATTAAACTTTTCAAAACATGAAATTAGTTT
Organism: Zanthoxylum bungeanum; assembly: GCA_019454045.1. Taxonomy (NCBI): domain Eukaryota; kingdom Viridiplantae; phylum Streptophyta; class Magnoliopsida; order Sapindales; family Rutaceae; genus Zanthoxylum; species Zanthoxylum bungeanum. The sequence goes on along the minus strand of SKCR01024899.1, from coordinate 715,667 downwards.
CATGTTTATTAATAGAGTTTATATGTTTAATGCTCAAAGTTACATGTTTGTACCCAATAATATTTGATACCATTGAATACATTATATTGGAATTTTAATATGTGTAGCAGCATTGTGAAAGACACTATATATATTGAAAAGTGAAAAAAAAATGAAAAAAATTAAATAGCACGTGCAATCTTCCATGCTTTATTAAGAGTGAAATGGTAAAAGTTTGAGTGGTTGGCCAATTTTTGTACTTTATGTTTTGTTAATTTTGTTTAAATTTTAAAAAACGAAGAAAAGAGGTGTTTAATCATAATATCATATACAAGTTGCTTTAAAATTGTAATAAAATTCACCAATTCATAGAGTGTAAAAGTACAAAAAAAATATATTATTAGATGATTTTGATTTATATTGCGTGTTAATGTTTCAAATATTTTTAAGTATATAAATATACTAGTTTTTGCCCGTGCCTACGGTACGGTGTTACAATATTTGACCCGTGCCTACGGCACGGTGTTACAGAATTAATTGATTTTATTTTTTAATTAAATGACTTTATTTTAACTTTCTATTTTTTAATTTGAAAATTTTTGACATTTTCCATCAATCAATTCACTATCTTTCCTCCAATTACCAATGAAATGATATGAGCCGTCAATTAAACCACATAAAGAGAGCTGTTGGATACACTCTCTTTCCTCCAACACCATTCTCCTTTATTATATAGATACTAGTCCATGTTTTGAACTATGGTAGATTTTCAATTAATAATTATTTGAGAATTTCTTCTAAAATTATTTTTAATTGTTTTTTAATACACAAACATTCTCGCTTTAGCTTCGTCCACCGCCACTCGCACGGGTGCTTCCCTCTAAGGCGGAACGCTCCCCTATCGATATATTTTTACATCCCACAGCTTCGGCAGATCGCTTAGCCTCGTTCATATTCGGCGCAAGAGCGTTCGATCGGTGAGCTATTACGCACTCTTTCAATGGTGGCTGCTTTTAGGCAAACCTCCTAACTGTCTCTGCACCCCTACCCCTTTATCACTAAGCGTTCATTTGGGGGTCTTAGCTTGTGATCCGAACTGTTTCCCTCTCGACGATGAAGCAACAATCAAATATGTGATTGAATTTAAGTTTATATTTTCAAATGATCAGAACATATATTAAATTATTCTTCATTTTTTTTTAACTCAAATCCCAAACTCAAACTCACACCTTCTATTTTATTCTGAAGGCATGAGATCACTGAACACACTGACTTTAATAACAAGTTATTCTTCAATTTATCGTAAGTAAGAATCATTTCTTCATTAAAAGGTTCTCACTCCTCATCTCTTCTTTCCAAATAGCTGAGAGAGGGGTTAAATCAACTTATAAGTGTTTAAATTTTCTGAATTTTGTAAGTGACTTTAGCTACTTTTTTTTTAAAAAAAAAAACATTAATAAAGATAAAAGAAAGCAGATAAATTAGTAGTGAAAAGGGGACCCATAGGTAGGGGAAAGCAGGAGACCATGACTGACTTCTGGCAAACCTAACTTTGGAAGTAATTGAAATTAAATCTCAACAATCAATCTTTCATATAGTTGACACCTATAACAATAACAACCAAGATGCAATTCCCTTTTTTTTCTCCCCTCTGGTAGTCACATAAATTGTCCCACATCTCAATATTATCAAACTACTAACTCAAAATAATTATATAATAGTAATAGTAATAACAATAAAGAGAGGGAAAAAAAAAAGAAGAATAAATTATCATGCATATTATCAAGAATATGTGTGCTTTTAATAGTGTATTTTTCCTATCTAATATTGAGATTGTTTTTTTTTTTAAAGAAATATTAGAGTTGAGTTTTTATTTTGCTTCGTTCTTAAAAGGTTGGTCTAGGATTAGCACGTGTCATATTGAATTTAGTTTTTTTTTTTTTTGTTTTTTTTCATTTTAAAATTTTTATTAAACAAAATGATCATATTGCAAAGGGTATCTTAAAAAATATGAAAAGCAATTGAGTAATAATATGCATTAATTATGAATCGGAAGAATTTAAATTGGGAAGATCACAATCGTAATTAAGAGAAAAATGCCATTTAATAACACCAATTAGTGAAATCATGCTGACTGCTGAGCTGTGTTACCCTAATTATGCATGCATTGAATATTGACTCAAATTACCTAATTTTATGACTTATTTATTTTATATCCACCTAAAATACTGCACACTGTTCTAATCACTTGAGTTGAGAAAATGATGGTAAAAACGTTAGGACAAAAGCTTGAAAAAATTTTCACCCATGTGACAGCAGTGTACACGTGCATATCCATATCATGAAAGAAAGAGTGTGACAATTACATTGAAACACCTCAGTTCTGTTCATATTATCAAATTAAATTTAGAAACATTAAAAATTTGATATTTTTTTATATCTTTAATCAAATTTTTTATATTAAATATTAATTTATCTAAAAAATTAGTAAAGTGTCAGTTTGGAGCCAATGTCGTGCTAGAACAAATTGTTTTTTATTAAATAATTATTTTCCTTATTATTGTTTGAAGATGCATTTTTTTAAGACTCCATTTACGTGGCATATTTATATTTTTTGGATACTGGAATATTAGAGTTTCATATTTTTCATTAGAAATCTTACCCACATGAGATTGTGGTTGATTTTATGATTTAAAGAAATAAAGTAGTAGGGTGCGACTCAAATACATACACTAAGGGCATATATGAATTCTAGATGCACGTGTGGTATTATTGGCTTGATGGAGGTCGCAGAAAAATACATCTTCAGTATTTTATTTTTTCACTAATATTTGATATCACGATGAATTTCTTTACCAAAATTTAAAAGTACAATGATAACTGCATATAAAAATATTATGAGGAAGGTTAAGGGTGTCAATGAAATTTAGGAGATAGTTCTACTTATGACAACTGCGAAAGTGTCAGAGAGCACGAATACCATAGCTAAGGAAGAAGCGGATTCTCACTAAAACAGACAGACAACAACAGATATCAAAAACAACTCCGTAATTTACACTCTCAGTGGTTGTATTTTTTTTTTTTAATTACTTACTATATATGTATTTTTATTTTTATTTAATAATAATAATAACAACAATATTAATATAAATATCTCTCTCTCTCTCTCTCTCTTTCTTTATCTGTAGACAAAAAGAGAGGAGAATTTTCATACTCTCTGCAAAAGCAGAGGAAGCAAAGCATCAAGCATCATTCTTCTTCTTATTTCTTCTTATGCATTGTTCTTTCTAACATACAACACAACACAACACATTCTTCTGCTTTCTTTTCTTTTCTTTTTTATTTCTTCTGTTGGGCTAAAAAAATCATATTAAATTTCCTGCCAAATTATGGGTGAAGAAGATGATTTCTTGACATCACCTGTCCCTTTTGATAGAACCGTGCAACAGGTTATCATTTTCTTCTACAAAATCCTCTTCTGTCATCTGGGTTTTATTTTTTTTAACATTTGGCTGCCATTTTCTTAGAAAATTGTACTTATTATTCAGTACTTGAGAGTGTTAAAGTGTAATATAGGGATCAATTTCTTAGTTGCTTTACGATCAATAAATAGTTATTATCACTTTGTTGGTTTTATTGGACTCATTTCATGATTAATAATAACATTATTTCCTCTGTCATATACCAACTTCGGTTAGAATTAACAATGCACATTCATTGCTAAATTATGTAGGTTCATTGCCTTTAAATTTTGAATTGATGGGTCATGATAGCTTGTTTCTTTTGTTTTGAGTATGCTGGTAGCTGCAGTTTCAGCATTTTCTAGAGCTATCATGTATTATCTTTTCTTTCTAAAAAGTTCAGATTTTCTTTTTGTTTTTAAATAACAAGGAACTTTTTTCCTTCTCTGTTGGTGGTTGATTTATTAAATCTAATTAATCTACTTATTGTAGTGTAGTTCTTTCTATGTTAAAAATATAAATTTATTATTATATTGTTCTTGTAGAGATGTAGTGTCTTAATTTTATTGTTCTTGTGGGCAGGCAATTTTGGTCATTAAGAAGGGGGCACACCTCCTGAAGTGTGGAAGAAGGGGGAAGCCTAAATTCTGCCCTTTCAGGCTTTCCATGGCAAGTAAATTTGACATTGCATTGCACTTAAATGAGTTGTTACAGTTTTAGGTTCAAGTGTGTTTGAGATATGACATTGAATTGCTTGTGTAGCTGTATCTCTCAAATAAATCACGAGAAATTGAATGCTTCATATATGAGGTTTCCCTGAACCTACCACCATTTGGATTTTGGATCACATGCTATCTTGGAAAAATTACAGTAACTATAGCTTGAAACAACTGTTACTCACTTTTTTTTTTAATTAAAGGAGCCTCAGGTTAATTTGGACATCAACATCTAAGTGCATGTTAAATCATTGTTAGTTATGATAAATAGAAACCTGACTGATCTGTGTGGGAAGAAGAGCGAAGCAGGGTGGCAGCTGCGGGTTTGCTCATATCCTTCTTTCTTGAGTAAGGAGTTAGCAAAGAGCGCAGCGGGTTGGCAGCTAAGGGATCAAGGAGTTATGAGTTAGATGTTGAATTGGTAGTTTAGAAATAGGTATAAATTAATTCTATTGGCATTTCTCTGTAAGCTAAAGCCAACTTTCGAGGGTCTCATGATAGATGCCACGAGAAAAGAATTTAACAAGCCTTGTAGGCCACGATAGTGGCCGTAGCGCCTAGAATATGCATATATATAATATATGCAGATTCTAGCTAGGTGAGCGTATGCGGGGGCGGGCGTACGCACGCATATATATATATATGTAAGAATATTATATATTATAGCTGATGGTATTATGTGGCAGATTCAAGAATAATATGCAGTAAAGCTGGCTTTAAAGGAATTTGGCCCTTCTGAGTAAACTTCCAATGATAATTACCAGTGATGCGATTTGATGTAAATACGTCTTACAGTCAGAATGCAATTTGAGTAGCTCCATTTCATCATGAGCTTATGAATTTTGAATCTTTGTGACATCAGAGTCTGATATCCAGGCCTCTGGATTTTTAAATGTCATCAATCTTTTCAAAATTATTTCTGTTTGATATTTATTTGCTATTTCTTTATCCTGCTTCTGCGAATTTTATAACGGATGACTGGAACTTCAATTATTTTACAGGATGAGAAATTCTTGATATGGTACTCCGGCCAGAAGGAAAAGCAATTGAGATTGAGCTCAGTTACTAAGATTATCAAGGGGCAGAGGACTGTATGTAACTAAAACAGCTGCGTAATATGCAGTTCCATCGATATATTGAACATTTCTCATTAATAGGGATAGTGAATTTACTTTTTGTAGGTAAGTTTTCAATGCCAACCTCAACCGGATAGGGAGCGCCAGTCCTTTTCGCTCATATACGCAAATGGTGAACGCTCGCTTGATCTGGTAAGCACAGAATTGGTGGTATTGCGTGCATTGTGATTACATACATTACTTGTTTTGAGTTTATTCCTTTGACTATGATTTATCGCTTAATTATCTTTCATCTGTTATCTTATTCATAGATATGCAAGGACAAAGTTCAGGCTGATTCTTGGTTTTTAGGCCTGAGAGCTGCAGTATCTAGGTGTCATCATGCCAGAACATTTTCTTGTTTGAGTGAGCGGAGAGGGGTGCAGAGCTGTGTAAATAGTCCAGCTAGTTATATCAGAAGAAAGCACAATCTAGGACTTCTAGAGGATGTCACTGAATTATCTCAGGTTTTAAATACCCAGCTACAGTTATTTACTATGGAATAGTTATCCTTTTCTTGATGCGATTAAAGCAACTCCGCAGCCTTAACTATCAATAATTTTATCCTCTTGTTTTCTATGCTTAAGGTACAGAGCTTATGTGGGAGTCCTTCTCTTTCACTTTCAGAAAGGTGCTTTTCTGATGGATTATCGTATTCTTCGGACAGCTTTTATTCATCAGAATCAAGTTTATCACAGATTAAAAATGTAGCAAATATCAAAAATCCATATTCTCCGCATATGGAAACGGACAAATTCAAGAAGTGTGAATTGAATTATGCTGGCACAGGATGCCCAAAGAATGAGTCTCATACGTTTGTTGCGCCCACTTATGGGTCTCCCGTAATACAAAGAAAAGACATTCTGAAGGATGTCATGATCTGGGGGGAAGGAGTATTTGGGGGAGATATTGGAGGTGCAGTTGATAGTTCTAATAGCCACAATAAAACACAGGCAGATGCTTTGTTGCCTAAATTGCTAGAATCAGCTGTGATGCTAGATGTACAGAATATATCTTTGGGAGGAAAACACGCAGCCTTAGTTACTAAACAAGGAGAAGTTTTTTGCTGGGGGGAGGAAAAATATGGAAGGCTTGGCCACAAAGTAAATATGGATGTAAGCTGTCCAAAACTTGTTGAATGCCTCAATGGGGTCCTTGTACAGTCTGTGTCATGTAGTGAATTTCAAACATGTGCACTGACAAAATCTGGTGAAATATATAAATGGGGTGATAATAATCATGGTACTGATGTAGTGGGTGAGATGAGAAGAAGCCAGTGGCTTCCACGTAAACTTTATGGCCCTTTGGATGGTGTAAGTATATCAAAAGTAGCTTGCGGGGAGTGGCATACAGCAATTGTATCCAACTCTGGGCAGTTATTTACATATGGAGATGGAACTTTTGGGGTTCTTGGGCATGGGAATTTGCAAAGTGTTTCTCAACCAAAAGAAGTTGAATCTTTAAGGGGGTTAAAAGTAAAATCTGTTGCATGTGGACCATGGCACACGTCAGCTATTGTGGAAATCATGGTTAATCGTTGCAAGTCCAATGCCATTGGTGGGAAATTATTCACATGGGGTGATTGTGATAAAGGGAGACTTGGGCATGCTGATAATGATAGAAAGATTCTACCAACATGTGTCGCTCGACTTGTAGATTTTGATTTTGTTCAAGTTTCTTGTGGGAGAACGTTGACCGTTGGACTTACTAGTTTAGGTAATGTTTATACAATGGGAAGTGCAGTGCATGGGCAGTTAGGGAATCCACAGGCCAAGGATAGATCAATAACAGTTGTTGAAGGAAAGCTTAAAGATGAGTTTGTTAAGGGAATCTCATCGGGATCGTATCATGTCGCTGCCTTGACTTCGGGAGGAAGAGTGTACACATGGGGGAAAAATGCAAATGGACAGCTAGGATTAGGTGACATTCAAGACAGAAACTCACCAAATTTTGTCGAGGCTTTGAGAGATAGGCAGGTTGAGAGTGTAGTTTGTGGATCAAGTATAACTGCTGCTATCTGTTTACATAAATCTATCTCTGTCAGTGATCAGTCAGCTTGTAGTGGATGTAGAATGCCTTTTGGGTTTAGGAGGAAGAAACGTAACTGTTATAATTGTGGTCTTCACTTTTGCAGTGCGTGTAGCACGAAGAAAGTAATAAATGCATCTCTGACACCAAATAAAAGCAAGCCTTCCCGTGTTTGTGATGCATGCTACAACCATTTGCAAAAGATCACACATTCAGGAAGGCTATTAAAGCACGAAAATCAGAGTCCAAGGATTTTATTGAACTCGCAGGGTAGTTTGTATGAGGAGGTGAAGGAAGAGAATGGATTAGCAACTCCTACAAGAGGTCAATCGTTTACTAGTAAACAGTCTAGAAATGTGGAAAGCCAACCTGGTGAATGGAAAACCTTGAAAAACGGAGGAGAAAACCAATGCTTGGATTACGTTTCTTCTTTGTCATCTGGACTGCAGAGATGGGGGCAAGTCTCATGCCCTATTCGATTTGAAACCCATTGTGATGACAAATCTATGGTACCTCTTTCCAAAATCCAAATGTCTTCTCACTCACCCCTTTTGCGAAAGGTATCTTTGGGATCGAATTCGTTTAGTCCCATTGCCTCGGCTGTAGAGAACGACTTGTCTGAATCAAACAAGATGCTCACTGAAGAAGTTCATAGGCTTAGAGCTGAGGTAATTGCTTGAATACTTTTCTGATTTGGAGTTTTGAAGTTGAATATCATTTTATTTTCTTGTATTTTGGTTGTACATGTCTGTATGTCCTAGTTATCTTCTTGTTTATTTTGTGAAATTGCTTTTACAAAATGCACTATTTTATGAAAAGCCCTTTAATTTAAACAGGGTAAGAGCCTTGAAAAGCAATGTCAAATTGGAAATCAGAAGGTTCAAGAATGCCAACAAAAAGTTGAAGAAGCCTGGTCATTGGCGAGGGATGAAGCTGCAAAGTGTAAAGCAGCAAAAGAGATTATAAAAGTTTTGGCAGTGAGAGTAAGTTTTCTAATCTTGCTCGTCGCAATGCAACTTAAATTATTTATCCATCCTTCATCACAACTTGGAATATTGATATTTGTTGGAATTATCACAAATATTTTATGGAAACTTATAAATTTACTTAATTTGGCATTGGTGCATGGTTAAGTTTTTTGTATGTTTTATCAGTCTTCGATCACAATCTTGTTGTGCAGCTTCATAAACTGTCAGAAAAGGTGTCTGCTTCAAGAGAAGCAAAAGACGGGGTTGATGCAAATCTTCCTCAAGTTGCTACCATATATAGAGATAGTCCAAAGCTTGAGACTATTAAACCTCCCGAAGTTAAATTACCGAAAGACAGGAAAATAGATAGCCTATGTAGCTCCCCTATTGTGTTCTCCAATAAGTTAAAATCATTGTATGGGAGAGAATTATGCCACGACAACAGTAGTGGATCGGTGGAGAATTCACAGGTTGCAAAAACAGAACCTCAAACGAACCGAACCAAGGTATCCAACCATGAATGGGTAGAACAATACGAACCTGGCATATATATAACATTTACAACTTTGGCGAGTGGGCAGAAGGGGTTAAAGCGAGTACGGTTTAGGTAATATTCTATCAATTGAATCATATCGTTTTAAATGGTATATCCTGGCATATATATAACATTTACAACTTTGGCGAGTGGCCCCAGTTTGTTTATTTGTTCTTGCTGATATGTTTTGTAGCCGGAAGCGATTTACAGAGAAGGAAGCTGAGCTATGGTGGGAGGAAAATCAGGTTGTTGTGTACCAGAAGTTCGACGTTGAGGAATACAGTAACTCGAACCAAAATTAAACGAGTAGCTGCTAACTGGCACACTGCCTCATTGTGAGTTTATTTTAGATTGATCCTTGCTTTTAACAGAACCAGAAAAATGTTGGTTCACTTAATAATTCGGTGCTGCGGATCTCACTTAACAAATTAATGCTGGATGTCTCTTGCATTTTTTAGAAAGCTGTTGGCGCCAAGGCTGAAGTTTTCTTTTACTAAGCAGAAGCTGTGCTGTTATGTTTCTGCATTTGCCGCAGAATTTCTGTGCATATGAATTAATGTAAATGCTACAAGGCCTAGTATTTGAGTGAACTCAAATCAAATATAGCAGGGAACTTTTTCTTTATTGTTATTGTTTTAGATTTTTTTGTAAATTGACTAATTATGGAACCGAAATTTGAAAATTAAATACTAAACTAAAGGGTAAGTAATTTAAAAATATATATATATTATTTTTCCTATCATATTGTAACTTATATTTTTAATCTTTTAGAGAAATAATCAATTATATATTCAAATATTGACATGTTATTAAATTATACAAATTCAACCTAAAATGATTTCGACCTGTCTTGGTAGTAAAGGTTTATGATTTGGCTTTCAGGTCCTGGATTCGAATTCAGTGGTGCGTTTCTTGTAAGAATCTGGGAAAATCAGAGATTTTACTTGTTCCGCTTAAGCCCGGATCAGATGGTTTGGTGGCGGGTTTCCTATTACAACTTATTTGTTTACTGTGTTCTTACAACGGACTTTGAACAGACAGTAAACTGAACACAAAAGTACAATTAACAAAAGTGATACAGTAATCAACAATACAAATAAAATAGAAGACAATTGCAGGCAGTGAGTTGAGAATAAGGCACGGATCAGCAACAGGAAGAATTCCGAGGCTTGTTGATGTGGCAACAATCTCCTTAAAACAAATTCGTCCCCTACCGATCGGTGCAGTAGAGCGCGAGACGTTGTTTCCCAGGATGCAACGGAAAAATAGACGAAATTGGGCACCACCAAGTCCGACTTCAACGAACAACTGAAGTGCTTGAACTCTCTCTCAAAAGATTTTCGTAATAACAATTTTCTCTTGTGTGTAATGTATGTAATTCTAAAAAACGAAAACACTACTATATTAAAAGAAAATAACATGCCAATTAAGTTTCATCAATGAGAGGCTTTACACTTGTTGTAACCATCAAGTTGATTAATGTCATTAATCTCAAATTGTAACCACAAAGTTGATTAATTGTCATTGATTCAACTGTTATGGAACATAAAAAGGCTTGGAAAAAATAAAGACATCCAAAAATTGGCTGGGCCAGGCCCGCTCAATTTGGTCCGGCATTCGTGTACGCAGGACACGCGGGTGCACACGAGCCAAGCTTGATTCGGATTTGATTTGCACCCCCCCCCCCCCCCGCGCCGTAGAGAGAGCCTCTATCCTTATAACTCTTACCCATCTACATATGAGCAATCATATATAAGCATAATATTCACTCTATAGCTTTCCCATATGGGACAAGCTTACTTTTCTTTATTTTCCAACACCAATGGGTGAACTTTGAGCAACAATTTCTCATTCACCCAAGCACCATTTTAAGCATATGAATATACCATTTCGAAGTACTCACGGAGGAGTATCCGAATCATTCAATAACAACCACTAACACGAAGTGGACCATGCTTAAAATTGAGCCTCAAAATGCTTACTCATAAGCATTTTTTCCAACAATCCCCCACATGAATGAAATTGGCGAAAAACGTCGAATAAAATTATTTTATAAAACATTTTATTTTGACCTAGAAGAGTTCAACGGTTCAACACCTGCATAAGATAGGTAGGCCTCAGCCTTTGAACCTTCCCTTGTGAAAATATATCTCATTTACTGGCTGACAGTGGACGCGATGTCATTGAACTGTACTGCCGTTCATGTAAATGGAGAATATATATCACACAGATATTTAACCTAACACATCTGAGTTCTCATTATTATGTTCATTTTGGCCATGAACATCAACCTGGTTCTGCAAGAGTTTCTAAGAATTGAGCCCCATACAATTCCCTTTGAAGCGGCCCCACTTCTCTCTCACATAGGTGATTTCTTATTTAAGAGCATCTCGTAATACTCTGCTCGGATTCCCGACGCATAAGAATCATTAAAAGCCTTTGCTTAACCTCAATCCATACGAGCATCACTATTTCATTTCACCATAGGAATGGACTAGAGGGTAAACCCCCCACAGTGAACCAATTATGTCTTTTACGAGTAGGTTGTCCCATTGAACCTAGATCTTGGGATCTCCAGTCAACAAGGTTGGGTTGTCCTTCGTAATAAACATTTATCTAATGGGCTTTAGTCCCATTCCCCTCGATGATTTCACAACCAACTCTCTATTTAACCCTTTGGTTAGCGGATCCGCAATGTTATCCTTTGACTTTACATAGTCAATCGAAATAACTCCAGTAGAGAGTAACTGTCTAACGGTATTGTGTCTACGACGAATATGTCTAGACTTACCATTATACATATTGTTATGTGCCCTTCCAATTGCAGATTGACTATCGCAATGAATGCAAATTGCTGGCACTGGCTTAGGCCAACTTGGAATATCCTCTAGAAAATTTCGAAGCCATTCTGCTTCTTCAGCACACTTGTCTAATGCAATGAATTCTGATTCCATTGTAGATCTGGCTATCACAGTCTGTTTGGAGGATTTCCACGATATAGCTGCACCTGCTAGTGTAAACACATAGCCACTGGTAGACTTTGAGTCTTTCATATCAGATATCCAATTAGCATCACTGTATCCTTCGACTACAGCTGGATATCTATGATAGTGCAACCCATAATTACGAGTAAAACGTAAGTACCTAAGTACTCTCACTATTGCTTTCCAGTGATCAACCCCTGGATTACTCGTATATCTGCTGAGCTTGTTTACTGTACAGGCTATATCAGGCCTTGTACAACTCGATAGGTACATCAAACTCCCGATAACTCTAGAGTATTCTACTTGAGATATACCATCTCCCCTATTCTTTGATAGGTGTAGACTCACATCTAAAGGAGTTCTAGCCACAGCAGAATCATCATTGTTGAATTTACCAAGAATCTTGTCCACATAGTGCGACTGATCAAGAATAAGTCCATCTGACTTCTCGAGATCTTTATTCCTAGAATGACATCTGCTAGACCCATGTCTTTCATGTCAAACTTAGATTTTAGCATATTCTTGGTAGATTTCACCATTTTAATATTACTCCCGACAATCAATATGTCATCAACGTAGAGACATAAAATGACATAGCCAACTTCTGTCTCTCTGACATAAATGCATTTATCACATTCATTGATTTTGAAACCATTTGCCAACATGGTATCATCAAACTTTTTATGCCACTGTTTCGGAGCTTGTTTCAATCCATACAAGGATTTAACTAACTTACAGACTTTCTTTCTTTGTCCTGGAGCTATAAAGCCTTCAGGTTGTTCCATGTAGATTTCTTCATCCAAATCTCCATTCAGAAAGGCTGTTTTCACATCCATCTGATGTACCTCAAGATTGCGCAAAGCTGCAATTGCTAGTATCATCCTTATGGAATTTATTCTCGTTACAGGAGAATAAGTATCAAAGTAATCAAGACCTTCACGTTGTCTGTAACCTTTAATTACAAGTCTTGCTTTGTACTTGTCAATTGATCCATCTGCCTTCATTTTCTTTTTGAAAATCCACTTGGACCCTAACGGTTTACATCCTGAAGGAAGATCCACTAACTCCCATGTGTGATTTTGTAAGATGGATTCAATTTCACTATTGATGGCATCTTTCCACAAAGCACCATCAACTGACCTTACAGCTTCGTTATAGCTTTGAGGATCATTTTCTAGCAAAAATGTCAAAAAATCTGGACCAAATGATTTTTCGGTCCTAGCTCTTTTGCTACGTCTTGGTTCAAATTCAACAACTTGTTGATCCTCTGGAACATTTATTTGTTCTCGGTCCTGACTATCTTCAATTATAGTCTCATGTGCCCGTTTGTACACATTTGAATTCGAATTAGTTTTACAAGGAAAAACATATTCGAAAAAAGATGCATTTCTCGACTCCATTATCGTATTCTTGTGAATATCTGGTATATTAGACTCATGCACAAGAAATCGATAAGCATTACTGTTATGTGCATATCCTATGAAAATGCAATCAACAGTTTTTGGTCCTATCTTCACTTTTTTAGGTGGAGGAATGACTACCTTGGCAAGACACCCCCACACTCGTAGGAATTTATAGGAAGGTACTCTTCCTTTCCACATTTCATAAGGAGTTTTTCCTGCTTCTTTCCGTGGTACCTTATTTAAAAGGTAATTAGCTGATAAAACAGCTTCTCCCCACATATTCTGAGGTAAGCCAGAGCTGATTAACATAGCGTTCATCATCTCTTTCAAGGTACGATTCTTACGTTCTGCAATCCCATTGGATTGAGGTGAATAAGGAGCTGTGGTTTGATGTATGATTCCATTTTGTTCACAAAGTGATTCAAAAGGAAAAACATACTCACCACCACGATCACTTCTTAACTCCTTAATTCTTTTATTCAGTTGGTTCTCAACTTCATTCTTATAGAGAATAAATTTCTCTATAGCTTCGTCCTTACTTTTCATCAAATACACATAGCAAAATCTCGTGCAATCATCAATAAAGGTAATAAAATATTTATTACCACCTCTTGATTGTATTGAATTAAAATCACATACATCGGTATGTATTAGATCAAGTGGTTCAGAGTTTCTTTCAATACTATGAAAAGATGATCTAGTCAGTTTTGCCTCAACACAAGTATCACACTTATGTTTGTTATCAATTTTAAAATTGGGAATGTGATTCATGTTAATTAATTTCCGCAATGAATTAAAATTAACATGTCCTAATCTACCATGCCATAAATTAGAGTACTCAACAATATAAGCAGAAGAACTAGCTTTATTGATATTTTTGGGTTTAACAACCATTACATTGAGCTTAAAAAGCCCATCAGTTACATACCCTTTTCCCACATACAACCCATTTTTAGTCAAAACTACTTTATCAGACTCGAACACCATCCGAAATCCATGCTTGTTCAAAAGCGATCCAGACACAAGATTCTTCCGAATTTCTGGTACATACAGAACGTTGTTCAAAGTCAACTCTTTCCCAGAAGTCATCTTCAGAATCACCTTTCCTTGACCTTCAATCTCAGATGTTGCAGAATTTCCCATGTATATTTTTTCCCCATTACCAACAGACTCAAATGAAGAAAACATGCTCTTGTCCGAGCACACATGTCGAGTGGCACCAGTGTCAATCCACCACTCTCTTGGGTTAGAACCCACAAGATTCACCTCAGAAACCACCAGCTGAAAGGTTAATGTCTGAAACATCTTGAGTCACATTTTCCATCACATTAGCCTCTTGATTCTTTTTCTTCTTCGGCAATCTGCACTCAGAAGATTTGTGACCCATTTTGTCACAGTTGAAGCATTTTCCTTGAAATTTGGATTTCTTGGAAACCCCTCCTTTAGGGCCCATCTTTGACCCTTTGTTCTTAGGGTTCTTGTTCTTTTGGCCATGTTCAACAACATTTGCTTTGACCTCATGAGTTATGCCTCTCTTGTCAGATACACGATTATCTTCCTCAATTCTGAACTTAAGAACCAAGTCTTCAATACTCATTTCTTTTCGCTTATGCTTTAGGTAATTCTTGAAATCTTTCCAACCAGGTGGTAGTTTTTCAATTATCGAGGCTGCTTGAAAGGTTTCACTTAAAACCATCCCCTCAGCATGTATTTCTGCTAGAATAATTTGTAATTCTTGTACTTGACTTAACACAGTTTTGGAATCAACCATCTTAAAATCTAGGAAACGGCCTACGACAAATTTCTTAGTACCGGCATCCTCAGTTTTATATTTTCGGTCTAAAGATTCCCAAAGCCCTTTTGCTGTTTTCATTCCGGCGTACACACTGTACAAGGAATCACTCAGCCCATTTAGCACATAATTCCTACATAGGAATTCAGAATGTTTCCAAGCATCGATCGCAGTGATCACTTGGATATCAATCTCACCCTCCGCGGGTACAGAAGCATCTTCCTTTAGAAACCTTGCTAGGTTCAACGTGGTCAAGTAGAAAAACATTTTCTGTTGCCACCGTTTAAAATTCTGTCCACTGAATTTTTCAGGTTTTTCCGCAGCAGGATTGACATGGCTCACATGTCCAACAGGTTGTCTAGCCATAGAGGCAGTGACACTTTGGCCAGCCACATCAGCTGCCATATTAAGCCCAGAGGCTGAAGAAAGTTGGCCAGCCGAAGAGGCTGCCACTGCACTTTGGCTAACCACAGGGGCTGCCACAACATTCTGCCCAACCACAGGGGCTGCCAGAACATCTACTGTGTTTGGACTGTTTTCCATATCCACAGAGCGAATTTGTTTTAAGACTATTACAACTTATTTGTTTACTGTGTTCTTACAACGGACTTTGAACAGACAGTAAACTGAACACAAAAGTACAATAACAAAAGTGATACAGTAATCAACAATACAAATAAAATAGAAGACAATTGCAGGCAGTGAGTTGAGAATAAGGCACGGATCAGCAAGAGGAAAAATTCCGAGGCTTGTTGATGTGGCAACAATCTCCTTAAAACAAATTCGTCCCCTACCGATCGGTGCAGTAGAGCGCGAGACGTTTGTTTCCCAGGATGCAACGGAAAAAATAGACGAAATTGGGCACCACCAAGTCCGACTTCAACGAACAACTGAAGTGCTTGAACTCTCTCTCAAAAGATTTTCGTAATAACAATTTTCTCTTGTGTGTAATGTACGCAGGACACGCGGGTGCACACGAGCCAAGCTTGATTCGGATTTGATTTGCACCCCCCCCCCCCCCCCCCCGCGCACGTAGAGAGAGCCTCTATCCTTATAACTCTTACCCATCTACATATGAGCAATCATATATAAGCATAATATTCACTCTATAGCTTTCCCATATGGGACAAGCTTACTTTTCTTTATTTTCCAACACCAATGGGTGAACTTTGAGCAACAATTTCTCATTCACCCAAGCACCATTTTAAGCATATGAATATACCATTTCGAAGTACTCACGGAGGAGTATCCGAATCATTCAATAACAACCACTAACACGAAGTGGACCATGCTTAAAATTGAGCCTCAAAATGCTTACTCATAAGCATTTTTTCCAACATTTCCAACATTTTTTTTAAAAAAAAAAAATGACTTCGTTTTAAGTGAAAAAAAATATTATTAATTTGGTTCCACCTTTTTCTTTTGCACTTTAGGCATTTGATAATTGATATACAATAATACTAATTGCATTACCTGAACACTCTATCAACATTGATTTTTTTATTTTTTATTTTTGTGTCTAAAATAATAAATTCAAACTGTTGTTTGAAATTTTTAAAAATTAAATTTATTATTTTGAGTACAAAGAAATAACAGGGAGTGTAAAAAATAAACATTATTCTTGATTGATTAATGTGGCATACGTTGTTCTGACCCAAAAGAGAGAAAGAACGTCATGATTTTACCTTTCGGCAACAATTTCTGATTAATCAATTCTAAATTTAAAAAAAAAACAATTAAAATGAATTATTTACTAATAAATAAATAAATAAAATGCTGTTAGTTTGAAAGCGTGTTCAAACGTTCTTAATTTGCTTGCCTTTACAAGAGAATAAGCCAAAACTTCATTTCCATCCAATGATTGTTCACATTAAGGAGAAAAAAATAAATAAACAAAAAAATATTGTTAAACCCATATAATTTTTAATTTTTTTTTGCATTGGTTTTTCATATTTTCACTACATTACTTTATTAATTAATGTTACGTCAGTTTGTACATAATGAGTTTTGTACACAAAATTATTTTTATAAACGGTGTTTATTAAAAAAAAAACGTTTTGAATACATTTGTTTATTGATATCTTAATTTTTTTTTTTTGAAATTAAACGAAATTTCTTAATGTAAAACATGAAATAAGGATGATAATTAGGAAATTATGTCTTGAACCGATCTCGTTTCGTTTCATCTTTATTGTAATTCGGGATGAAAAAATTATCTTAAATACTAATCGATTTTTTGAATCAAGATGTAAATTATTCAAAATACTGAATCGAATGGTTAGTGATCCTCAATCTCGATCGAGATTATGAATTTCTTATACTAAAATTCGAGATTTTTAAATACAAGAGAGATTTCGCTTATTTTTAAATTATGAGGGGGTTTCGCTTATTTTCTCTCGCAATATATCAAGCCTAACTAAAAACATTATTAATTTACGTTTGAATTGATTGGATTCAATTAATAAAAAATATAAGAAATTTAAGTTAAAGGAACTTGACCTTTTTATTGATCAAATTTGTGTAGGCATGGAATTTTAGCTTACCCATTACAATTAATATTGCCTAATGCAATCTAGCTAAATAAATCCATTCCAATTATATACATATAATAAGATATATTTTTTTCAAGTTAATTTGTAGCTCTATTTTTATTTTCAGGATTTAAACTAATGTAACCCCAATGAGTCGCCTCAGTGGTAAAGACTTTGAGTTTCAGTGGTTTGCTCCCTCTCAGGTTCAAGGTTCGAATCTCACTAGATGCATTTGCTTGGGGTTATGCCCCTGGTGTGAAAAGTCAGTGACTTATCATGATCTGTGTTGAGAAATTTCTGAGGGCACGGGACACAGGTCCCGTGAATTAATCGAGGTGTGCGTAAGCTGGCCCGGACACTCCGGTTATCAAAAAAAAAAAAGGATTTAAACTAATGTGGCTAGTCAAATAAAGTAGGCAAATGGATTAACAATTAAAGATAACGAGAATAGATGGTGGCAGAGGCAGAGCTACTGCTATCTCTATAATATGAAAATTTGTTAAGATAACGAGAATAGATGGTGGCAGAGGTACTGCTATCTCTATAACATGAAAATTTGTTAAGATATACTTTATAAATTTATAAAAAAAAAATAATTTTATTAAAATATTAAATTAATTTAACAAACAATCCCTTGAAAAGAAGAAAAGTAGCAAAAGATGGATGGATTGACGAAAAGGAAAAGTATGAGACAGATGAGACCAAAAAATAAAAAAATAAAATGAACATGGCATCGCTTGGAGTAAAGGACCTACTACCAAGTCATCCTATTTTGCCACGTGGAAAAAGATGGTCCCACATGAACCCACTTGTTGAAAGTATAAGCAGCTCTTCAATAAACTCTCCTGGGAGTGTTTTTTTTTTTTTTTTTTTTAAAAAAAGTTAGAAATTTCACATTATAAATCACATAATCAAAACTTAAGTGGATTATCTCGGATTTTTATAAAAAATACATTCTATAAATTTAAATCCAAAATTTAACAATCGAATCTCATTTGCCATAAAATTACATTGGGGGACCCTGCAAGTGATTTGTCAACGGATTAATATTAGCATTTAATAAGATTTAATATTTAACATACATTTTTTTTTTTTTTGGAAACGATGGAAACCCCGCCACCAAATCACCCATTTAGGGCCGCGGCGCAAGTAAAACCACCGGCTGTCCTAGGCTCTTACAAGAAGTGCACCCCCTGAATTCGAACCCAGAACCTCAAGATGAAATCATGAACCCTACACCACCAAGCCACCCTCGGGGACTATTTAACATACACACCCCTTGGCAATTGACATGTAACGTCGATACAGTGATGAAGAGTTAGTAAAGCACAAATTAAAATTCTAAGTTTTTATTATAAAAACTCGTACGTGTAACTCATATTTAAACAATATTTCAATTTCAAGAGTTAATATAGTTATCTCAAGTTTATAAATAATTCTTAGCTTAGGTGGAAATATTTTCTCTATCATTCTTACCAGGACCTCATGTCATGTAATATAGGGGGTTCTTGGATTTCCTCTTCCTTCTTTCAAGTCTTTGTGTGTTCCCGTTGGCCTCCGCTGACATCCCTTAATTTTTTTTTAACAATTAGTGCTAAGTAAATAAAAAAAAAATATCTAAATGAATTTATAAATTAAATACTTAAAAATTGAAAAATACCCTTGTGATCCTCCCCTTATTTGTGGATGTGCCTTAAACCCTTAGTTACAAATAACATGATTCATGAATACTTTAGTAGGGTCTAAATAGATTAGATCATGAATATTTAAAGTTAAGGAAACAATTATAATTGACTTTGATTTATCAATCTATTCTTTTTTTAGTAAAAAATTATCATCCCCGATTTACTCCCCTCAGATAACCTCCTGGTTTCATTCCTGATTCCTACCTATACTTAGGAATTGAACTTGGGTGATTAGCAAAATAAATCTCGGTGAAGCATTTGGGGACTCCTTGGACATATTAGAAGTGAAAGTTCAAAATAGTTAGCAAAATTCAGAAATATATCACATGACATTATTATATTATTGTTGTATAAATGACCTAGTCCATTTGTACGTGTTATATTTTCCTTGAATTTTAAGGAGGATCAATATACATATATATGATCATATTTTTTTTTGGGAATAATAATGAATTTTACTAGATGAGAAAAAGAGTTACAAGAAGCATACTAACATGAAAAATGATAATAAGGCAAACTCTAAGCATTCGTAACCAAACTTCTATGCATACTACGAGACCCTAAAATGGCTGAATTATAAGCAACAGTGTTTCATTGTCGATAAATATATGAGCTTCGAAATTGGATTGTGTTGATTTTAATAAGCCGGCGGTAAACAAATTAAGCATTAATTTTGGATGCGCCATGCATGGAGCTATAAAGTTATTGAAAAGAAATATGATGGAGATTCCTAATTGTAATTACATTTGACAAAATTACTTAGCATGTAATAAGAAGCAAGAGAGGTTCGAAGTTCCAACCTGGGGATTCATGGGAATTTATATGAGATTGGTTTCAGTTAGAAACGCCGCCGAAATTCGTTAGTTATCATCCCATAGTTTCTCGTCAATGTGTAGCTAGATACTTGTTTTTACATGTTCAAGGGGGTAATGAATCGAATCAAATACGACCACGTGGAGGAGTTGTGATTCCAAGAAAGAACAAGGTCGAAGCATGGGATAATTGGAGAGAGAAACAAAGAAAAGAAACCCTAAATTAATGCACTTTTGTTTTATAATGTAGAGGGTACGTATTAGCTATGTTAAGCTTGAATGTAAAGATAATGAGAATCATCCATGAGAAAAGACAAACGAAAAAGATAAAGGGTGGTGCCCTATTTGCTTTCTTTGCTTTAATTTTCTTCTCTATCTCTTTTTCTCTTCTTATAATCAAAACCCACATACAAACATTTCACTTCTCTCTCCATATTCTTCGATCTGTGGAACTTCTTCCGTCTAAGCGAGGTCGCTCTCTTTCTCTTCATATATAAACTTCTTTTATGTGATTTTTTTTTTGTTTAGTATGACGTGATGATTAATCTTTTCTACTGTGTTTTGTGAATTTGATATTTGTACAGAATCCTTTGCTTGCTTAAAATAAAGGTAGGAGTCATCGTTCTTTAATTAAGCTGCAATAATATATTAATTATCAGAAGAAGCTCCAAATAATTAAAGATATATGGCTCCTGTATCATTGCCTCCTGGTTTTCGTTTCCATCCTACTGACGAAGAGCTCGTGGCTTACTATCTCAAAAGAAAAATCAATGGCCGCAGGATTGAATTAGAGATCATTCCTGAAGTTGATCTCTACAAATGTGAGCCTTGGGACTTACCAGGTACAAAACATCAAATTTTCCATTGCCCTAGCTAGCTTCTTCTTCTTTTTGTTTAATTTTATTGTATACTAATGAATTTTTCGTGAAGAAAAGAATAAGGAATGAATTCAGAGTCAGCAATAATTTAAACGCCAAGTAGTTTTGTACATAAAGCAAATTACATTTATTTAATTATATTTACTCATTACAATAGTAATGTACAGAAAAAAAATAATTAATATCGTCTCACATATATGCATGTGTCACTTTACAAAATGGGTTATTGTTGTTCTGCAGCTAACATGTAGACGGACCAAGCACCTTTAAAAAAAGTTATTAACAAAATATATAATCATTCTGCTTTCTTTTGTTTTTTTGCTATGTTGTATATGTCTCTACAAACTAATCAAAAGCACCGAACGTGTTTTGTTGGTCACAAATCTTGTGCTTTTGCATAAAATGTATCACAAATCACAAGTAGATTAGGGGAAAATGAGCATGGCCCCACTTAGATTAGTATTCTTTTTTCTCTTTTTATTGTTGCTTTTCTCATGAGTAAGATGTGTAAAAGAAGGTGGGAGACCAAGTCAAAAAGCATGAAATAACTATTTCATTGTCGCGTGTGATTGAGATTTAATTCACTCTTCAGGCAAGTCATTGTTGCCGAGCAAAGATCTAGAGTGGTATTTCTTCAGTCCTCGTGATCGCAAGTATCCGAATGGATCAAGGACTAATCGTGCAACTAAAGCTGGATATTGGAAGGCCACTGGGAAAGATAGAAAAGTGAACTCCCATGCTCGTTCCGTGGGCATGAAGAAAACCCTAGTTTACTATCGAGGGCGAGCACCACATGGAATTCGTACCCATTGGGTCATGCATGAATATCGCCTCGATGAGCATGAATGTGAAACTGATAATGGTTTGCAGGTAATTAATTTAATTAGTCTCAGTTTTAAATATATATGATCATTAATTTGATGACTGAATTTATCCATTGTATTATTATATATTAAATTTTCAAGGATGCCTATGCACTTTGTCGTGTGTTCAAGAAGAGTGCAATCGGCCCCAAGATCGTCGAGCATTATGTTAACACAACAACTACTGCTAATCAAATGACTCATCATGCAAATTCTTCCAGCATTGAATATTATTCGGAGGGAAATGGACGGTGCGATGGCTTTGATAGCTCTGATAATCATATGTCTTACGGTTCATGTTTGCCCAGCATTGGTTCTGGATCTTCCATTGATATCAATGAAACAAGAGATGGAAAATGGACCCAATTCTTATCACAAGATGCATTTGGCTGCAATATTCCTCCATTTTCAAATTATGCAGCAACTCCCTACCATCCTCCTAAGGTAAAATTTTCATATTATTTTAAATTTTCTTCTTTATTCATAATTTCTTACAATAAAACCGGGGAAGCTATTTGAGGGCAAAACATTTCTGTTTAGCTCCCTAAAGTTTATATATTTTACATCATGACCCTCTTAGGTTTATTATTTTATCTTTATAGCCCTTATCAGTACACTTGCTTCATCTGGGCACAGATTGATGTAGCATTAGAATGTGCGAAGCTGCAGCATCGGCTATCATTACCTCCATTGGAGGTAGAAGATTTCTGTAATGAAATTGGAGTCGGCAACGATTTCAAAATGCATCATTCTCATGCACTATCCCAGCAGGAACTGATGATAAACCAATGCAGTGTTCAAGATCCATGGGGTGGAAATTACTATTCTCATGCTGCTGATGATTTTAGTTTTATGACTGGAGAAGACAACCATTATTATTATAATCCGAGTGGTAATAATGGTATAAGTTCAGTTAGATACGATGACGTATCATGGGAAGGTCCGAATACGACGTCTATAGAAATCGGAGACCTTGATGAAGATATCAAAACGGAGAGGATGGTGGAGAACTTGAGATGGGTGGGGATGTCCAACAAAAATTCAGACACGGTATGTACCCCAATTCTATCTGTTAATTAATTATATGGATTTGTCTATGTATTCTATCGAGTGATTTTTTGATGTAACGGAGATATGAATGACATGATATTATCAACAAATTAGTAAATGACATGTCTTATTTATAATATTCATTTTTTAGTTATTTTTTAATATTTTAGCACGCGTGATAATGAATTATTGGATTATTCTACGGATAGATTTTCTCGTATTCTATCGCATCTATGAGTAATATCAGGTGCATTTTTTTTTTTTGTTATTAGTAACATATTTTTCGTTGTATGTACAATAAGTTTTGATTGGGAAGCATCTTCTTTTAATTTTCATCTTGATCTTCATTATCTTTAATTATTTGATTCCTAGCAAGATAATAATTTGATTAATTATTTGGCAGAGCTTTGTGCAGGAAGAGCTCAAGATTGTTCCCATTGAAAATATTTCAAGTTTTCAGAGAATGGAAAGTCATGAAGTTCAAGGTAATGTAATAAAACATGAATTATTGTTACTCTACGTTTTCTTTTTACTTCATTTCTCCTTTACTAAATGAAAGTTAATTAATTTTGATTATAGGTGATACCTCACATAGCAACTGTCTAGGGTTCAATGACTCTGACATAAACGATTTTTCACTCGGATTCATCAACGACGAACCAAATGACAATCATTTAGAAGAGGACATTAATGGCGATGGTGCAAGTACTCTTGCAAGCTCACCAAGCTTTGAAGTTGTAGAGGAAATCAAAGTGAATCATGGAATGTTTGTTTCAACACGACAAGCAGCAGACACATTCTTTCACCAAATCGTGCCGTCGAAAATTGTTCAAGTTCAGCTAAACCCAGCAGCAGCAGCAAATAATAACATTTCTATTAATAATAATGCAAAGGTAGAGAAATTAATCACTAACACATTCATAATAAAGCCATGGAAGGAGATAGCAAGTGCTGTTGTTTGCATGCTGCTACTTGTCTTAATGCATTATTGGATTTATTATTATCATGGTGAAAATTTGGAGAATGGGAAGTTGAACAATATTAATATTGATGGCAAAGGCTGCAGCTCCAAGAAGATCAAAGAAAGAGATTTGGTGGTGAACATAAGAGGTGGCCGGAATGGGGATAATTTGATTGTGATTTTGAAGAAGATAGGGCTATTCCTCACAATTTCATTGGCTTTTTGTACCATATGGGCAAATCATCATGTTGTAGTTTCACCATGACATTTATTCTATTTTACTTCTAACACACTAGTTTATTTTGGGAAGGGCATACGTACGTAATTAATTAACCTTCTCCAAAATTGGAGGCTGATTTGATCTTTAAATTTAGATGTATACTTGTGTTTTTACACTGATTACACATGTAATTGAATAATTGTACTCAAAATTACTGGATATTTTTTTAATGAAAATATTAAATTGTATTTAAAAGTAGCATAGTTGAATACCACTAATGTATTGCATTAGGTAGATTAGCTGCCTGGATAGAGTAGATATAGGCGGTCGGCCGAGTCCGTAAATTTGACTTAAAATTAGAGTTTTAAATTTAGAAAATATAAAATATGATTTATATATCTATTTTTAAATCTTATAATCTTATTTTAAGAACTCCTACAAAATCGTACAAAATTTAAAATAATTGAGGACCGATTATGAGATAGTTGTTCACTTCCAAAGATATTTAAGTAGGGGTGGGGATCGGATCGAATCGGATCCGATCCGATCCGATTATCAAATCCGATCGAATTGAGCTGGTCCGGTTCGACGGATTTCGGATCCGATCCGATCCGCTCGATTTTTTTTTATTTAATATGCAAAACGACGTCGTTACATATTAAATAAAAAAAATTTTGAATTATTTCGGATCGGATTTTATCCGATCCGATCCGCTCGATTTTTTTGACTCAAAACCAGATTATTTGTACCGAATTCGGATCAGATCGGACCAATCCGATCCGAAATATGATGATTTCGGATCGGATTGGTCTGTTCCGATCCGATTCGAATTCGGATCAAACTAATCCGATCCGATAATTATCGGATCGGATCGGATCGAGTTCGATAAGAGGATTCGGTCCGAACGAATCAAACATCTCACAGCATTTCGGATCGGATCGGATTCGGATTCGATCCGATCCGATCCGAATCCGATAAGGACTATATTTAAGTACATTTATATAGTGAATGAGTAGAAATTATAATTTCAGTGAAGCTTTGTGGTGGCTAGTGTAAGTAGTGATATTGGAGTGCACATGGGCGTGGATAGGAATCATGAATCATGAGATGGTAAGACAAATATGGTAGAGAAAATAAATGGGAAAGTGCTGGAAAGAATATGACAAAACAAATTAAGGCAAAAAAAATAAAATAAAAATAAATAAATATTGGTTCACGGGTCACAAAACTGTTTGAATTAAAGACTCATAATTAACACAAAGATCAGCCTCACATGCCGTCAATGTTATCACCAAAAACAAATAATAATAATTATAATAATTAACCCACATAACTAAAAAGCTACATCTCTTTCTCCCCACCTCTGTCCCTGACAATTAGCTAGGTATAATAATAATAATAATAATGGAGTTTTGCCGTTTTGGGTATTTATTATTATATTATTTGTTAAATGCAAAGCCATTGTTATATTATATGCTTGCTAGCTAGACTCACTACTGAACAGGGTTGGTTTTGGTTTTTATTTTTGGCTTATAATAAGCTTCCAAAATAATGTCTTCTTATTATTGTTCAATTGGGTTCTTGCAAGTCTTGGTCTGTGCTGTTTGGTTGCTGAGTAGTGTAAATAATGCTGCGGATAGAGGTGACATATCAAAGGTTGAAGATGCCCAGAATTTTCACATATATTATGGACAGACCTTCAAAGTTATCAAGAATGCCATTGATGGCCGGAGCTACCTTCTTATCCAGGTACTTCAAATCTTTATTATTTCTTCTGTAATTAATCATATTTCTCAATGCACGGTTTCTGAATTTTAGCCATTTTCCTGCAATTTTTGTTCACTGTATTTTGAACAGAACAACTCAAGAATGGCAGCAAGAACAAAATATTGCACCTCAAGGATCAAATCTTTCGTGATCCCCATCTCAAATTATTCAGTTGATACTGAAATCTTTCCAGGTACTTGCTTGATTACTGATTCAAAATTATTAGGCCCATAAATTAATTATCATGTATATAATCTAATTTCAAGCTCTTTTGCTTGTTGCAAATGTTTTTTTTAGTAATTAAGTAATAATTTTTTTGGAATGCCGCCAAATCATCTGATTTGGGCTTAAACGGAATAGGTAAAACTCTCGAATACCTCAAACTCTTATAAATAAAGTCTCTTGACTCGAACCTTTGACAATCAAGTGTTAAATCATTTGCCATCAAGTTACACATCTTGAGGGCATAATTAAATAAAAGCTAACTCTATTATGTTATGTAATTAAGTAATATAATATAGTTAGCTTGACATATCCAGAAATCATAAAAAGAAACATAAAATTTATGAAGCTTGATGAATTAATGATATAAGATAGAATATAATAGTATCAAAAAATTCATATAACCGACTTCTCATAATAGAAAAATATCTTGTTTGATTTGATTTTATTGGGTAAAGTAACATAATGGTGGGATGACAGCACCGATTCAAATATAAGTGGGGTTTTTTTATATATTCCCCTTTCACAAATATGAATGGTGACAAAATTATGTTCATTAAACCTCTAAGTTGTGTTATAAATGTATGAATTTATACTCCTAGTAATATACACCCTATAATGTAATATATTTTTACGAAGTGACACAACTTTTTATTTCAAAACATTTCATTTTTTTTTTAATCTCATTGGATTCGTTCTTACTTGTGATATTATTTTTCCATGAATTGCAGTTTCCTTTTTCGAGGTGAGAGTCCTGGCAATTTGATATAAAATCAGCTCAGTATTACTAACTTTATTTATACTTTGAAATAATTTCCAATTCAGTATGACTCTGTTTATTTATTTATTTCTTACTATTTTTGCATATTATTTATTTTACAGCTATTGGGTTTATTAAGTAACATGAAGGGCATGACATCGGAATCAGTGGCTTCTGAATGTGTATTAAAAATGTACCAAGGAGGAGAAATTGGTATTGTCAATAAAAGTGAACCACTACAATTTTCACAATATGCAGCTCATTTTACCACTGATTCTGACCAACCACAAGCTTGCAATTTTGCCATTTTTGCTCTTTTTGGAGAGGATTTTCCACTACAGGTAACACTAATTAGTAATTAGTTAACTTCATCAGTGACAATAAGACACTGTTTGATATAGAGTTTTGTGAGCTTATAAACTAACGTATAAGTTAGCTTTGAAATATTACACCAAACACATAATTAACGATAACGTCTCACAAAATTATAATCTTACAACATGAGATTATTTTTATACTTTAGATTTTGTTGTACAGTTTATAAATTAATTTATATTATCTACCAAACTCAACCTAAAACTCACTATGTTACATCTCATGTAAATAGAGGGCGGAGTGGATCAAATTCTTGGGAGTTTTTGCAAACGTTGAAGCTAGAGCCAACCAAGTATATAGTTCTGTGAGTATTAATTATTGAATTAGTTAATTACATGTTACATTTATTTGATTTGTTTAAAATCGTTTTTTTTTTTTTTAAATTTAATTTTTGCAGGTTAAAGAGAACTATTTGTGCTTGACTAAATTAGCAGCGAGCAAAACAAAGTCATTCAAGCCAACAGTAGCTTGGATGGAGTTTTATAATGTTAGTGCATCACAATTCACAACAAATACATAATTACTCTTCAAAAAAGAATTTAAATTTCATTTTTTAATTAAGTAATAGTGTTAAGGGCACCTACGACCAAACTGTGTCCTGGCGACCCTGCTTAAAATTATTTGTTAACCCAGTAAAATTTAGAATTTTTCAAATTTTATTTCTAAAATAATTATTTTTTATGATTTAACTGTCGAAATTTGTATAGCTTGCATCCTTCTTAAGTAAATCTATGCTCCTACAAATAAAATTGAAATTAATTTTATTTGTCTGTACTTTCTGCAGGGTGTATGGTCTTTTACACAAGAAACATTCAAGTTGAAGGTACAAACATATAAAAAATCATTCATTTTACATATTGTTTTACTACATAAGTGGGAAAAAAAAAACCTTATATTATAAAATTTATCTTAAATTAAAGGTTAATAATGTTGATTAAGTGATGATGATTTAATATTGTTACAGTATGTGGAAGATGCAGGGGGAGAGAATGTGGATAAATCTATCAACAAGATGACTTATAACAACTCTAATTCTGATGATTTGGAACAGTTGCATGCCATTCTCTGTGTAAGTGGGTTTCTTTTTTTATTTTTTAAATTAATATTATGGTGAATTACACTTAAACATTTTGATCATTAATTAACATTTTTTTTAAAAATTTAATTTTGAAAATTCAGACAGTGGATGTGGTAATTGATGGAACATATGCTTCTGAACCAGAGAACTACACTCAGTCAAACTTTATACAAAATATAGATATTGAAGATAAATCATGCTTTGCTTTTCTTACAAATCAAAGCATATGGAGATTTGATAAAAGAATTCAAAATTCACTCACTCTAGGTATATATTTACTATGCCATTTTCATATTCTTATCTTCTCAAGGAAAGTGACACTCAGACCCTCAAGATTTATTCAAATGTACATTTAGATTTCTAAGTTTCAGGAAATATCAAACATATCATCGAACTCTATATATTTTTCTAAATCTATAGAAATTGTGAGAACAGTTTTGCGAATCGAGCAATAGATGAGCCCGCATACGCGACCTTATGGTTGCGGCTTAAATTGAAAGAAGTTTGTGTATTAATTTCTAAAATAGTAAAGTCTAGTTATATATTATGAAAAACTTTGGAGGTCTGAGTGTCATTAATTTCTCTTATTTATAATTGTTTGTTGAGACAAATAATGATTAATTGCATTTGCATTTGCATTTGAATTTGTGTGTGTTTTGAGCAACTGAAGATTGGTCTAATGGAGCAGTATCTCAACCTCAATTAGTTTTAGCAGATTTCATCGAAGCTATATTTCCTACTGGAAATTACACCACAACATACTTTAGAAACATTGCCAAGGTAATTTTTATTTTTTTTAATCTTTTTTTATGTGCGGTAAAAGATATTAACAGTGCAGTAAGAAATTTAATTTAATATATAATGGAGAATTAATGTGTGAATATGCAGGGAGAAGGTGTTGTGAACATTGAAGCTAAAATGTGTGACAGGAATACTTCCACTCCAATGGAGCCAAAGATTCTTCCTTGTCAATAATTATTTTGATTTTTCGATTTATTTCAATTATATATACATTTTTTTTTTAATTATAGCAAAAGCAAAACTTGTCAAGTGAAAGGGTAAGATATGGAACTATCCTGTTAAATTATTTGAGCAATTTTTTATTATTATAATTTTTTTTGCCAATTTAATTACTGTCATATATTATGTTTTTATCTGTCACATTTATAAGGGAAAAATATTAAAATTCCACCTATTAATAAAACTAAACGATATTCCATAATATTTCAAAATTAAAAGAGACTCCCTATAAATGGATTTTTGTTATAAATAATTTTATTTTTATTGTAAAACGGGATTTCGCTTAATTTTAAAATATGTTGAACATTAAGGAATTTTGCTCATTTCCCCATTTATAACTTAATAATTGAAAAGCAAATGAAAACATAAATTCATACAGTTACTGTCGTGTAACAAATCTTCAATAAGCGAATTTTCACTTTGGAGGATCAATCTCGTATCTCTCCGTTTCAATTACTTTTCTTTTTTCCTTCATTTGTTTTTGTTTTACTATCTATTCATTGTTTACAAAAAATATGATATTTTATTTAAGAAATAAATACATATAAGAGAGCGATAAAACAGTTCTTGTCATTTGTGAAGGCCAAATATTGAAGCAACTACTCTTCTCTATCATTTAGGCTCTCTCCATTGGCTGACCTGCGGTTAGTTTCAGTTGCTTATCAAATTTTCTGGCTCAAGTTTGGTGAACCCAATCCCCTGCTGCTTTTAGTCTTTTTTGAGGATTTTGGTAGTTATTGTTAATATAATAAAATAAAGGGGGCTGGATGTAGTTTTAAACAATGAGAAATTATTCTTGCTTGTGAAACTTTTCAATGCTTTAAGATGACTGAATATTTATAGTAGTAACCAACAACTGATAGATGCTTAATGCTTTGAATTGCAAACAAATCACACACCACATTAGAAAGAAACTAGGAATGAATCTGCCACAATGATAACTTTTATTGATGTAAATTACAAGCCAGTTGTTTATTTTTCAGTATTTTTAAAGCATGTACATTGTGAATGTAAAGATGGAGGAAGCAACACCCCTTGTGAGGTGCACAAAATGTTATTACTACAACAGTTAGCTGCTTCACAGCTGACAGCAGACATATTATTTATGCAGAACCTCCTGCCTTCATTGATTCTTAAGCTCCAAACAACCTGCTCAATATTACATTAGAGTTAAATTGTTGTTAATAATATGATACTGGGCTTAAGGCGATATCTGAATAAGGATTATTGATAGTAGGTTTTACCTTTGTAATCGCGACTGTGAGCGGTTGCTACAAAACAAAACAAATTTATAAAGTTAGCTTGCATGAATTACACATTAGTAATCTAAATATGATGAACTACTTGTGGAGGTTTTGTGTTATGCATGCCTTTGTGAGGCCTGTGGTTTTACTGCTGGCTTGGACATTGGTTGCTGAGCTTCTTCATTTGGAATTGGTACATTTTTCACCTGTACAAGTTTTTAAAATATCAGAACAATTGAACTCCTGAAATTCATGATTCTTTTTTTAAATAAGAAAAAGATGTATTAAAAGGGTACCAAGTTTCTGAATTGGAGATTGTAGAACATTTCAATGTATCTCTGCTTAGCTAGTTTCGGCTCCTTGTGCAATCGCTTCCAGAAGCTATACATGCATCCCATATTTAACATCTTGTTTGCATAGATCTTCCAAGTGTAGCTACAAAGTTGTGATCAAAATATCAATATGTTATTATCAAATTTGTAGTAATAACTTAAAAGACAAGGCATCTGATTTTTGTAATCACCATTCGTTTATCCGTTTTAAGCCCTCTGTTGAAAACTTATGCCAGTATCCAGGATCAACCTTGCACTTCTCAAAGAAATCTGCAATCTTGTTGCTAGACTCATCCCCATTGTTCGGATCAACATGAAATCCTGAGACCCCATCAACTATGATCTCAGCTGGACCACCCTGATTGGTTGCAAATGTGGGTAATCCACAATTCATTGCTTCAATGACTGTTAGACCAAATGCTTCATAATGAGCTGGCTGCACAAAAGCTCCTTTTGTCTCAGCAATACAGCGGTAAAGTTCTCCATTTCTGTGCCTGTCACTTTGCGCTGCTATCCATCTCATTTGCCCCTTAAGTTGGTATTTTTCCATCAATGAATGCATCTTTTTTATTTCAGCAGCTTCTTCTCTATCATTCGATTTTGAAGGATCAAAGAAGCCTCCAACTATCACAAGATTTACCATGTTTCTTAGCCTCTTGTTCTTTCCGTACCACTCAGTCAATCCTGTAAGGTTCTTCACAACATCAAGCCTCGCCATTGAGAAGATGATAGGTTTCTTTCTATCTGCCAGATATCCACTGTTTTGGGAAATGCATACGCAAAAGATGTTAATAGATTGCTTGATGGTCAAATGGCACTAAGGAAATCATAGGTGTCTAATACTTACATGTGTTCGTTATTGTCTTCTTTATTGTACAGCAATTCTTCAATCTGAGGATGGAATTTCGTGAGTCGTTTCAATTTCTCTGTGTAAGGAAAATAGACTGATTGATCAGCACCAGGAGCAGCAATGTTGAATTTCGGGTCAAAGACATCGATGCCTTTAACAACTCTACATAGCCCTGGGAGAGTAAATGCAGCATGGCTCTCATACTGTCCTGGTCTATCTTTGCTGAAACCAATAACATTTAGAATACAATCACTGTATCATTTTCAATTTCATGCTGCTCATATTTTTAGTTTACTGATGTTTTTGATATTGAATTACAAAGAAATGGCATATTTCTAACCTTCCAGCAATCTCCTGGTATGTGCTTGCTATGATGAAATCTGTTGCATTCATTGCAATTGTATCGGCCATGAATTGGCAAGAAAAATGATATTTTGGGTCTAGTTCCTTCCATTTCACATCTGAATCCTCGTACTTTGTCTTCTCTAAAGCATGCGCAATAGTTGCCTAAGTATTAAAAAAAAAGTCAGTAAAATTACTTCCCATTATACATACAAGAGTGACAAAGAATATGTAGCTGTTTAAACTAATAAACAAAGAGACCTGAGTTATTCCAAGTTTACTGGCCATGAGTGATGCCACTAAATTGCCATCCGAGTAGTTTCCAATGATAAGATCTGGCTTTCCTTCCAAGAACTCTAGGATCTTGGCTGTGGCATCCTTATGATTCAAAAGAAACAGAACAATTAGTAATGATGATTGGCTCTGCTTAGATAACTAGTGTAGCTAGTAAACTCAAGTTTTGAAAAGCTTTTTGTTTGAGATTTGAAGTAAATGGTGCATACTTGAGTGAACCTCTCAAGGTAGGGATAAATGTCAAAACGAGACACCCATCTACGGAGGATCCCTTTATCTGTCTTGAATGGAACCCGGAAGATGTTGGAATATCTGGTACCGTCAATTGGTTCCAGCTCCTGGTTGCACTTTGTTCCTCTAGCTTCCGGTATGAGTCTTGTAACCTGCTTTCAATAAAGAACATTGTTAGGGAATAATATTGCAAAAGCAACTGCCTTGATCAGGAAGTTGTATATTTATGTATATGAAAGTTACCACGACAATTTGGGGCTTGAAGTTAAGTCCTTGTTGCTTAATTCTGAGGAGAAGTTCCTCTTCCAAAGCTCTCACTTGATCCAAAATATAAACAACCTGTTTCCATACCATCTCAGTTACAAATATCAAACATTTGCTGTCCTGAACCATATGCATTGCCAATTTAATCTTACCTGACCGCCAGTGTCTGGCAAGCCAAGGACATCTGCTTGGCCAAAGTAACCATGAGGAGAGAAAATCACAACATTGAATATTATTGGGAGACTACTAAGAAACTTCTCCATATGCAATGGATCCGGCGCTTGCAGAACTTCTGAGAGTGATCTCATTGTCTCTCTTACTCTTTCTGCATTATGACCCCATCCCTTCTCAAAACCCCACTCCTTGAACCTGTAAAAGAAATGGGTATCATATTTTAACTCTCAAAATTATGAGAAGCTAGCTAATTAATAAGAATACTTATGACAACTAACTTCACCTCATTTCGAAATTCTGATATGGGGTGTCCTTGGGAAGCGCTGAGAGGTAAACTTCTGCAATTATTAGTGCCATCTGAAGCTTTTCAGCTGTGTTAAGGGTATCGTTTATCATAAGTTTCTGCAAAGAATCATCAAATGGATTAATTAACATGACTTAAATTTGTATAGAATCAAAATTTCAATTCTAAATAATTTTCTCTTCCAGCATACTTCTCCTTGGTGATCCAGTGACAGTAAGTAATCCACTAGAGGCTGTGCACTGTCCCGTTGCCCACTTAGCTTTGCAGTTACAAACTTTGAAACAAAATCAATCCCATTTCCAATTGAAGAAGATAAAGTCAAGTGTGGCATAGAGAACTCATATGCTCCGAAATCCACTTCCAATGCATTGTCATCTTTTGCCCTGCAATTTCAAAGAGTGGCATCAATTTTATAGCTAATATGAACTTAGACAATTAAAATTTAAAGATAAGAGGACATACCAGTTCTCATCAAAAACCAATTCTTTGAATTTCAAGAAGTCAGTAACAGTGATGGCATCAACTGAGAGATCATCAGAGCTTACTTTAACAAATTCCCAGTTTCCAGGATTTGGCCTAATGGCAAAAGCTACATGTGGAGGAATACAAACAGCTTCCTGTACAATGCAATTAACTTCTTTAATTAATTAGCCTGAATCACACAACTGAAAAAGATATAATGAGAATTACAAAATTGAAAAATTAAAAACAAATGAACCTGAGTGGAACACAAAATGAAGCCAAGTAAACCCTCCAAGACTTGGTTTCTTTCATTCTGATCATCTATCACTTCATTTATTTCATCCATCAAATGGTGAAGTTTCATTATCCTTCTACCCTTTTCAATGTATCTACCAAAGCACCTCTTCATGTGATACCGGCTTTGCTTCAAGGCCTCTGGCATGCTATCAGCTATGGAGTCTGACCGTTTTAAGCTCGGTGCTGACGCCATTTCTGAAAAACAACAACTATTTGATAACGAGAAGGAATTAAGTTTTTGTTTATTTGTCCAGAGCCAAATTTTATTTGCATGGTTTGTTCAGTTACGATGTTATGTATTTATAGAGGTTTCAGATGAATGGATGGGTAATAAGGCATATGTGAAACTTTGAATGATACTATGCTTACAAAGTTGGTACAAAGTTTGCATTTCGGCTGAGACCTTTCAATTTGGACCAAAATTAAGGGTTCCAAATCTAAGAAATATTAACTTATTCCAATAAAGAAATCAATTTTTTTTTTATCGATAAGGTGTCATATTCCTTAAAACCCCGTCTATGCCCCTTCAAAACTCAGGCTCAACCTTGATGACGTTGCATTATCACATACTATCATGTGTCGAGTAATTAATTATTTTTTAGACATGTAAAACATATATCTTCAAGTATTTCGATGAGAAAAACAGAATAAATAGCATTATCATACGTTAAGCAAAGTTAAGAAAAATAATTAGATAATATGGACAAAAATCATAAAAGGGTCTTATATTTTACTGGGTTTAATGAGCCAATGATTACATATCAAATAAAATGACTTCAAATGATTCATGTAATCGGCAAATTTTATTTTTTTTATTTGATTACCGTAAAGACCACGTGTATACCGTATTAGTATTACTAAGAAAGGTGAGTGAAGGAGGAGAAAGAACATTCCTAAAAGTGAGGTTGGAGAAAGCAAAGAATATATCAAATAAGAGAAATAGATTCCTGAAATATTGATGAAGTGAAAGGAAAGACAAATATTCTTTTCTTTCGGTAGCCGTAAGAAAGAAATATGTGAAGGAAAGTTTCTTTAATTTGTCTATCATTGAAGCTAGTTAGTCTAGGTAGGGGGGAGCGGTTCGGTTTGGTTCGGTTTTCAAATATATTTTATGGTTCAGATTTTTTTACCTCTCAAACCAAACCATTAAATAACGGTTGGTTCGGATTGAAAATTTTTTAAACCAGCGGTTTACGGATTGGTTTGGTTCGGTTTACGGATTATTATATTTAAAACAAATTTTCATCCACTTAAGTGAAGACAAAAAAAAAAAAAAAAAAACTAGTATATCCAACCAATAGCATGAAGTGCTAGGGTGGAAGCTGTGTGACTATAGGGAACACATGCACTCCATAAATGATTGAAAAATGAGGCAGAATTAATTCTTGTATTTTTTAAAAATTACCTCGAATAATGATGTCATCATTCTAATTAAGAGACAAATCCACATCTTACTTTCAAGAATAATGATGCTACCATAAAACAAATAAATTGAAGAATACAAGTATTAACAAATAAATTGAAGAATAAAAGTATTAACAAATTTAAGAATAAAAGTATTAACATATTAATAAAAATAAAACATATAATAAAATTAAAGAAAATACAATTTTTTATAAAAATATATAATTTTTTTAATATAACGGTTCGGTTCGGTTCGGTTTAACAGGTATTGTTCGGATTAGCTCCTGAACCGAACCGTAAACCGTTTAGTGTGGGCCAATCCGAACCGCAAACCGTTTGGGGTGGGCCAATCTGAACCGCAAACCAAACCGTTAGAAAAAAAACCATAAATTCGGTCTGGTTTGATTCGGTTTACAATTTGGTTCGGTTCGGTCGATTTTTTTGCCCACCCATACGTGTGTTTATAATTCTTTAGTTATTTACTGCAACTATAATTCATAATTCCAAAACTGTCCTTTCATTTTGCTAATAAGAATTTGTAATTTTCACACCACTGTGTAATGGCAATCATGAGTTTGAAGATTCATGCACTGTTACGAGGCTTTGTCAACATCCAAGAAAATGAAAAAGTTATATAATTGAAGCATATTTTTTTCTCGAAATTGGAAGCATGAATCATCAAAGTAATTGAATCAATTGATTGAAGTTGATGAGAAATAATAGATCGATTGCTTATAAATTTTATGTTCTAGATTGTTTATAAAATGAAATGATGTATTTGGTCAATAAAGATGTAAATTTAAAAGTTGGTCATTTTTTAAATTAGAAAATGTTATTGGGTTAGTTTTATAAAATTTTCCCAAATATAAAAGACTTAAGTACATTAATTTATATATATACTATTTTCTTTAAGATGATGTAGAAGCTATCTTAAAAATCCAGTTGCCTCTAAGACCTGGAGCAGACCAATTACTATGACATTTTGAAAAAAGTGGGAATTATAGGGTAAAAAATGACATTATCAAATAACTAAGACTCAAGCTACAATCTCGTAGGGACGGTCTTGAGTTTTTTTTTAACCTAATATTGAGTTGAATAAAAGAATAATATGTTTTTTTGTTGAAGGTTTCATATAAAAAATAAATAATAAAATAAAATTGATTTTAAATTGAGGGTCCTAATTTTATTGTTAATTTTATAGATCATATATCTTATGTCTCAACTACCCTCAGGGCTAGCACTGTTAGCTCCATATCATGTTAATTTTAGTGTAAATTTTATAGATCATAATGTCACGTTAAATTTACATGATATTGTTTACCTATGATATTTTGACGTATATAAAAATTAGAGGTGAAAAAATGAATCAACGAATCGAATTTGTATCGAATCTTAAACGAAACGAATCAGAATATGATGAATTCGTATTCAATTTGTTTATTAAACGAATCATAATATCAAGATTCGTATTCGATTCGTTTAATAAACGAATCGAATACGAATATTCGTTCAGTCATGATATTATTTAATAAAATAATTTACTACACTTGATTTACATTAATTCTTCATAAATATATACATATGAAATATATAATTAATATATTTATTAAAAATATCTCACAAAATATCGAAAATATTAATTTTTATATGGTAATTAGCTATAATTTCTCGAATCTTAATTGAAAAATAACAAGAACTAGTAAATAAAAATAATAAAATGAATAATAAACGAATAAACGAATCAATGAATTTAAATTCGTATTCGATTCGTTTAATAAACGAACCGAATCGAATTGACCCACTTATTAAACAAATTTATTTTTTGACCCAAATTGACACAGCTAATAAAACACACAATTAAAAAAAATGACCATACGCTGCAAACCCCCGAACGCCAAATATGTCGCTTGGTTGTGGTTGCTCTAAGGTCCATTCAATGTCAAATCAAATCACTATTCACTGGGGATGATAACGAAACAAAACAAAACTAAACATTTAAAAGTGTAAATTCTATAAACTTAAAGTCCAAATTGTAATATACAATAACAGTAAAAAAATTATTTTTGAAATAACTATTGCGTGGCTTTGCATCCGAAACCCTAACATATAATATATAGCAGTGGGGAGGATGAATTGATGCGGCGGAGAAACACGTGGCGCACAATCATTGGTTTTAGGGTTTTGGATCCTAAACCCTAGTCCTTCCTATAAATAAGACTCAACACAAGATTGTTTATCAACTCTTGCAGGGCAGCCGCGACCGCGACTGCGACCGACTCTCTGTTCAATGTCGTAATAGTTGGTTAGGGTTTTGTTTTTAAAAGTATTGCGTCGAAAATACTGATTACCAGCTCTCTGTGTTTAAGTGGGTGCTGTGTATGAGCCGACGCTATATTTCCCCCACCTCTGCAAACCCAAGAATTTTCTTTTTTGTTTTCTTTTTTGCAGATCTGGATAAATTTATTTTCTTTTTCTTTTTCTTTTTTTTCTTCTTTAAGAGGAATTTTAAATTGGATGTGATGATTATTTCCCCAGATGATCGACGCTGATTATATTGTGCGATTTTTCTCTTTGAGAATCCAAGCCGGTATTCTGATCCTTTTTCTTTTGTTTTTGAATTTTTTTTATTTTTTTTTCCATTTATTTTAAAGAACCAAAATAATTATTATACATGATTCAGGGATGGAAGTGAGGATTATTTCCCCAAATGATCGACGCTGATTATACTAAGCGATTTGTTGTTTCTCTTTTGAGAATCCAAGCCAGAAATCTGATCCGTTCTTCTGATATTATTAATTAAATTACCAATAAATTGAAATGATTCTTTACAATATTTTTAAGAAATTATGATGGATGTGATGATTATTTCCCCAGATGATCGAAGTTGATTAAACTGAGCGATTTTTCTCTCTTTTGAGAATCCAAGCCAGAAATCTGATCCATCAACTGTTAATATTAAACATCTTAATTCGAAAACAAAATAACAAGAAGCAAAGTGTGGGCTTTCAAATTAAAAAAAAATTTGAGAAAAAGGAAGTAATTAGAGTCGTACACAAAGTCCAAATTCATTAAAAGGAACTTAGTGACACTTGTGGCTTAACAATCCAATATCCCCTCGAGGATTGGATTGCAGCAGCCATTAGCTCGCCTTTATAATTGTGAAGAATAGCACTCGAACCACTTCTTATGAGGGGGAATCAATTCAATCTCATCTCCACTGAGTTGGTAATTTCCGCCTCTTTAGATAATAATAACTTCCATAGTTTTCTAAGAATGGTGGAAGCCTCACCTCTGAAAACTGACAGCACCATCCTCATTTCCATAGCGGTATTGATATCTCAAATTTTGTCGGTGGCAGACAGAAATGAGCAGTCGTCTTGACAGATGTCTCGTTGTCGACGGAAAGTTGACAATCTGAATCTCAAAGCAAAAGATGTCTTCCCATTTTGATCAATGTGTTGTGATTTCTGAACAGGAATACATGGCCTGGTTCCAAGGATATGAAAACCTTGTCATTGCCAAAGGGTTACTAAACCCATACATAGTGTTCAAGACAAACACCGAGCATGTGAAAAATGTCATTTTTCAATGGCCAATTGTCCATTCAAACCTCATAGATTCATGCCCAAATTGCCAAAGAATACCCGACAATTAAGATTTATTTTGTAAGATCGAATTAAATTGGGAAAATTTATGACTACATAACTTGTAACTACAAAGGAAAAAGCCACATTGGTTGCTATTTTTTTTTAAGCTATTGAAATGTAATTTAAAATTTATTATTTGGATTGATGGAAGGTAGTGAAAAGTAATTTAAATATTTAAATTCATTGTTTGGATTGATGGAAATAAATGAAATGAAGGGGATCAAGAAAAAAAAAAACAAAAATGCTACACTTACATACAATCTCACTTACAAAAACTACACCTCTCTCACTGTAGTTACAGTGATTACTGTGGCAATTACTGTAGCTACAGTGAGAGGGGTGTAGTTTTTTGTAAGTGAGATTATATGTATGTATATCACTGCTGGAAAAAAAATTAATGTTGGGAATGGAACGTGAAAAAATTGATATTTATTTCTTATTTGGGGTTGAGTAAAATCCAACCATTTAAAATTCAATTTATTTATTTTTAAAAATTTTCAGTAAATATATTCAAATTACTATTTATAATTTTATATTGATGTAAATAAAAAGTATAATAATATTTATAAAATATATAAATTGCAGGTATTATAAGATTTAAATAAATGAAAAATAAATCTTACTTCTCGATATGTATTGTGATTTGTACAATAAATATTTATATTATCAATTTTTTGGATATATATGTTTTATTTTTGGAAAAGGTATATATATATATATATATATATATATATATCTATATATATATATATATATATATATGTGTGTGTTGAGATTTGTGTTTTGAGCGTCAATTCTTATTACATTTATAACATGGTCATGAGTACAAATAATTATTTTTTTCTATAATATTACTTATTTAATGTTCCCATATGTGTGTATAATATTACTGAGATTTAACATTCTCATATGTCTGTGTATATATATATGGTACAATTCGGTTAGCATATGACGAATTGATTATATGATATGCCTAAAATTCAATTTGTATGGTTCAGCGTGAGTGGTTCTCATAATTTGTAAATGGGAAATTTAAGG
Organism: Zanthoxylum bungeanum; assembly: GCA_019454045.1. Taxonomy (NCBI): domain Eukaryota; kingdom Viridiplantae; phylum Streptophyta; class Magnoliopsida; order Sapindales; family Rutaceae; genus Zanthoxylum; species Zanthoxylum bungeanum. Next base: position 675,581 of record SKCR01024899.1, on the reverse strand, counting down.
ACATTAATGACAAATATACATGAACTTAGAGTGTCTCATTAATAAAAGTATACTTGTAGAGCATCAGAGTATTTAATTACGAATAACGTAGATTATTTGTAATGTTACACATGCCGAGGTATTTTTGTACCTAGTGTGTAAATGTAGAAGATACGTAATTTGATTATATACATATTGGGTCCAAATGAATTTGGATACTTGTCAAATAAATAATTATTTAATTAACTAAAAGTTAATTATTTTAATAATTATTTTTATAAAATATTATTAGAATATTCATTATTTAAAGTTTATTAGTTAAGCTTTATACATGACAAAATTATAACCAAATATTTGGGCTATATTTGGCTAAATTTTGTCCAAGCCTTTTAAGTATCAAAATGACAAAAATACCCCTCCCATATATATTGAAAAATTCGACCATATGTGTATGAAGATGAAAAATTAATTTTCATTTGGTTATGGCTTGGAAAAACTCAAAGTGTTGAGTTTAGAGTTTATAAATTATGGCATTTAATTTGGTTAAGTCAATCATCAAATTGGAAGTATGGATGAATTGTTTAAGAGCTTAAGCAAAGGTTTATAAGAAAATTAAGGTAATTTATATTATCATTTGTATTGTAAATTATTTACAATTAGTTCTTAATTAGTTACATGAGATGTAGCTTTAATTCAAACTTGTTTGATGTGTATGGAATGATAGAAATTAAATTAATTAGTTTAAATTTGCATGTGTAAAATTAATTTGGCTAATTAGTATAATTAAGTATAATTATGATTTATGACACTTAATTGTCATTATAGAGTTATATGAGCGTCTCCTTTGTGACCTATAATTGTTATTGGGTTGCTTTATGGTGATTGATTCTCAATTGGTAATATGAGTTTTTGATTTACATGATTTTGAATTAATTAGGTGATTAATTTGATTAATTTTATAATTAATTTAATTATGTTTTAATTTGTAAAATTGAGGTGTTGTTGATGAAATTGGATGTGTAATAATGGATATAAAAAGTTCCCATAATTTTCGAAATTGTTCCGAAAGTATTTTGGGAATTTTTCATAAATATTACATTAGAGGCATAATAATTATTTGGCCATTGCTACAGTACTCATACTACTATAACACTGCATATAATAATATGTAGAAAAATTCTCGGAATTTTCAACCATTTTGAGAATTTTCCGCACAAGGAGTAAACTAGTAATTTGCTGACTGAAAGTGTTGGATCAATAGAGTCATTTATAGAGAATGGATGTGGATGGAAGCAGTTAGTATCGGACACCGATGGCATATCGAAGAAAAATATCTCAAGGATCGACTGGGTATTGTCTTTACCGTAGTAGGTGAATGAAGATTCTCGATTTTGGCATAAAATCGAAAGACATTAACTCGAGATATTTTCGTAATTTCAGTTAGGTCACATCAATATCTTATAAGTTTTCAATAAAAAGTTAAAAAAAAAAAAAAAAAAACTCAGGAGATTCGAAGTTTTGATTTCGGATCTCATAAGTTTTAAATGAAAAAATAATAATAAAATCTTAGGAGATCCTATGTTTTGAATTCGGATCTCCTAAGTTTTAAATAAAAAAAATAAATTAAAAACTTCATAGGTTTGAAAAAAAAAAATAATTTATGAGATTTGAAGTATTGACTTCGGATCTCATAAGTATACACTTATTTCAGTGTGTACTTCGGAAAATCAAGATTCTCTAAAGTTTATTTCGGAGAAGTTGTTCAGTTTCGTAAATCTCAAACATTATGGCTCATTTTGGCAAATGACAAACTATTTTGGATAATTTTGTGAATTTCTCATATTCTTTTTTATGGATCCATTTAAGAGTCTTACTAAGCTTAGTATGCTTTATATTTTTGGGCAAATCCCTAGGATTGGACCCACCTAAAAGCCCATATCTAAACTCATCCTCATTTTTCAAGCTCCACCTCTTAAAGTGATAACTTGAGACCAACACAAAAAAGCCCGAGCCCGACTTGACGTAGGGAAAAAAATCAGGACTGGATCCGAACTGGGCTTGGAAAAAAAGCTCAAGCCGAGTAATAATTAATAAATATTTCTTTTATAATTTAAATATTTCTTTTATAATTTTAAATACATGCATTTATAATCAATTTCTAAGCAATAATCCAAAAAACCAAAAAAAAAAAAAAATCAAATTCTTAAAATTTTAAATATCAAAGTATTTTAGAACTTAATTTTTTAAAAATAATTAAAAAAAAAAACCAAATCGGCCCGAGCCCAACCAAGCTCAAGCCCTTATCAACCTGGTAATATCTAGATCCAGACTAAACATGATAAAACTTGAATTCGGCTCGGTTGCCACCCTTACCTAACCATATTTAGCTGACATGAATCAACTGGTGACGGTTAGATATTCACCCACCCAATCATCCATTCATCACCCATTTTGAGTGATAAATTTCATAAGAATTTTAACAAAAAAAAATGTTTACGTTGAAGCTTCGAAGTCCATGAGAATTGGTTTTTAGAAATTAGAATACGTGTCAGATATTTGACCGTGAATAGTCAGCAAACAGCCCCCCACAAATGTGTTATTTTTTATAATGCACTTTTTCTCACTCAAAGACAGAGTCGTTTGTCAATTTCCCACTTTCCCACAGTGTCGTCCACTATTGGACCCCACCTCTCCCCTCCCACTTGAACTTTGATCCATATGGGATCTAGCATTCTTTTAACCGTTCACTCACAGCGTGCCACGTGTAATATCACCACGAGTCCGTGTTCAGATTATTTGATAACGTTATCTTCCGTTGATTGGGCAATCCTTCCACCGTTCCACGTGCTTAACCACCCATCATCTATACCTTTTTCCCCCATTTTCGATTGAGTCGGATTGTATTATTGTCCGATTAAAATTTTCAGTTGGAATTAATGATAATTTATCTTTCTCAATAAAAAAAATTTGAGGATTGTAAACAAATATTTTTTTTTGTACATATTAATATTTTCATTTAAAAAATCTCAAACCGTAATATGAAATTATAATCCTAAACTATTCGATCTAATATTTTCCATTTCAAAAAATATATGATTTTAGTATAATTTTTTATCTAAAATCCGTAATCAAGATCAGTCCAAAATTACAACTAATTCATTTGGTAAAATCTATGATATAAAAAATAAGAAATTTAGAGTTTGGAGACTAGCTAAATATATGTGGTGAGTATTGTGTTTATGATGCAGAAGTAAGAAATGACAATCCGGACCTAACCTTTAGTACAATGATTCGGTACAAAATACAAAAACAGCTCTCACTACTCTGAATCCGGACAATGGCGGTGTCCACTATCCAAACGAAAAAGCGTTTATGATGCAGAAGTGAGAAATGACAATCAAACCCCCCCGGTCCCGTGATTCGGCTTATTATTATTATTATTATTATTATTAATTTTATTTTTAAAAAAGCAAACATAATAATAATAAAAAAATTACTACGGGGAACAAAACAGTGTGAGGATGTGAGCGTTCTGGAAGCGTGGAGAGTTTGTTAGGTAAGTTCATATTAGTGGCCGTTGTTAGTTCATGGTGCGAGTGATGCTGATGCTTTTCAAAACATTTTTATTTCTATTTTTATTTGTTGTATAATTAAAATTGAACGCCTTAGTAAGTGGTTCTGACCAACCATAGCAATAGCAATAGTTAGGCTTATTTCTTCGTCATTATCTTTATTGCACTCAATTTTCTCTGGTCATTCATTTCATATCTTTTTTTTAAAAAAAACTTTCTTATAAAAATAAAATAAATAATAACTCACCGTCCAGCTGACTCTCTTTAGCTTCTCTCTCCTGCTGCTGTTACTAATTCACAATAATGCTGTGTTGAGTATTATCAGGTTGAATTACAGATTCTTGAAGTAGCAAGCAAGAGCCTCAGATTGTTGTGTGCTGAGACTTTTTTTGTACAGCATGTCTGTAGCATTACTATGGGTTTTGTCCCCAAACTCACAGGTGTCCAGTTGCTTTGGGTTCGTCGATTCAGTTCGAGATGGAAACAAGCTGATTGATTCGTCAAGATTTCTTTACCGCGACCGCACTGCTATGTTTAATTATAGACCCAAGAAGGTTAATAATAACCATAAGCAGAAATTGAATTCTTATTCTTTAGATACAGATTTGAGGCATCCTTGTTCAGCGGGAATCGACTTGCCTGAAATATCATGTATGGTTGCTAGCACTGCCGGAGAAGTGGCCATGTCATCAGAAGAAATGGTTTACAATGTGGTGCTTAAGCAGGCAGCCTTGGTTAATAAGCAACCTAGAGGGGTTACTACTACTCGTGATCTTGACGTGAACCCGGATATTGCTTTGCCCGGAACTTTGAGCCTGCTCAGTGAAGCTTATGATCGCTGTGGAGAAGTTTGCGCCGAGTATGCTAAGACATTTTACTTGGGTCGGTTTCATTAACTCTTTTAGTCTGATAATTGCAGAAATTTAGTTTCGAATTGGGAGTGGGGAATCTGGTATTTGTAATTCTTATTTGCTCTTGCCTTTTGTAGGGACTTTGCTAATGACCCCTGAAAGACGAAGGGCTATATGGGCTATATATGGTTTGTGACTATAATCTTTAATCATAATGAATCTTTCACTTTTCATTTTTCCATATTCATGTTTTTTTTTAAGCTTTTGGATTTCGAGGCTTTTTAGGATTAGATTATTGAAGGATAAGCATAAACTGTAAAAGAGAATCTTTAAAAGTAAAGGAATTTGGAGCTTATGGAACCTTGCATCCATTGCTAAACAAAGTAATCTACCTTTTTTTCCCCCAAAGCAAATGCTTTCGCTAATACTTGTTCTAGACTTCTAGTTAACAATTGTTAAGGTTCTTTTGTGTGCCGAATCTGCCTTCTTGTCTTAAGTTTTCGTACTTGTATTACTGATTAGACTAAAGGGGTATAAATTCCAATCAAATGCTATCATGCTGTGAACTGCCTCCTCCACTTTCCGGTTTGTGTTCAAGAATGTCATCTTAATGTGACCTTGTATGTGCTTCAGTTCAGGTTATCTGTCAAAAGTAGTAACAGAAAGTTTGGAAGAGCAAGTCATTAAAGTATATTTTAATTGAATTACATCTAGTCATGAGACCTTGATAATGACTGAAAAATCCAATGCCAACGGAGAGTGCGAGGAAGTTTCTAAGATAACTTATAGGTCTACATGTGCTGTCAGAAAAGTTCTAAATTTTATTTTCCTACTTTCGACTTGGGTAAAATGGAATAAAATCCTGAAAATAGTCACCAATAGACTCAAAGTTACAGAGAATGGGTTTGCTGAACCTCATAAGAATGATTTCACCATATAGGTTAGGAACTTTGGGGGCATGAGAAGTTGGATTGCAGACATTTTTAATTAGAGGATACTGCTCTGGAACATTTTGAACCCTTTTATTCTTTCGTAATTTAAGGGACTATTTGGAGTTTACGGCATTGGTATTAGAGTTTACCTGACTGCCCCTAAGGCCACATGAAGGGTGGTTTCTATATTCTTTATTGGAATGTTGGGAGGTGGGAATGGGGAGGAGACAGAGATCTAACTATTTTGAATGCCTGCCATCTTGTAGGGAATTCTGCATCAGTCATCTTTTCTCCAAACACATTCCTTCCATCCTTTTTCTCCATTGTTTCTCTTGATATGTTTGTTGTTTGAGCACTTTCTATTAATGCATGAAAAACATGACAGTAATGCAAAAAACATGCATTTACTTCCTCTCAAAAAGAAAAAATATATTTCATTTCCCTATTTGTTTCTCATGATTTCTTCAAATACAGTGTGGTGTAGGAGGACAGATGAGCTTGTTGATGGGCCTAATGCATCACATATAACTCCAACAGCTTTAGATAGGTGGGAGTCCAGGTTGGAAGATCTTTTCCGGGGTCGTCCATTTGATATGCTTGATGCTGCATTATCAGATACAGTGACCAAATTTCCTGTTGACATTCAGGTTAGACTATATTTTCAAGATCAAGTTAGATTTCCAAATGATTTTTTATAGTACTAATTGTTACTCTTTCCAGTATTCTGACAACTTATGTTAATTGAGTGGCCCTTGAGAGCATAGATTAGGGATATTTCAACTTAATTTTTTTACTTAAATCTAGATATCAAAATCTAGGCTATTGATATCATCTAATCCAATGGTGGATGAATTGACACGGACTAGAATTTGATGTTTAGATTTAAGTCATTAGGACATGCTCTTGAAGTTATTGGGAATCAATGAATATATTTATCAGAAAACACAAGTATACATGCAATTATCTATGTTCTCTTTTCATCTTAGTTTCATGTTCATGCCTAAAAGAAAAATGAGCACACTTTTGTCACTGTAAAACATTCTAATTAAGTAACTACACTTTTGGTGCTAAAATTTGTAGCCATGGTCTGCATGCTACCCTTCTGGACATTCAGTTATCATCTAATAGGCCTGCAATATCTAAATAAAGGATGCAGTTTATGACTGAACCCTCTTCACAACTTTATCTTTGTACCTTAATCTTTCTCTGAAAAAATTGTAGTTGTTATAAGCTGTTTTCTTAAATGATTCTATTATTTCAGGTGATTTTAAGTCATTTGAACTTATTGTTTCAAGGCTGCAACTTTAGGATCAGTTTATACTGCAATGCAAGGCATTGACCTTGTCATCAATTTATTGACCCTTTTTTTTTGGCAGCCATTCAGAGATATGATAGAAGGAATGAGGATGGATCTTAAGAAGTCCAGATACAAAAACTTTGATGAACTATACTTATATTGTTATTATGTTGCTGGGACCGTAGGGCTAATGAGTGTTCCAGTTATGGGCATCGCACCTGACTCACAGGCAACAACAGAAAGCGTTTACAATGCTGCATTGGCATTAGGGATTGCTAATCAGCTCACGAACATACTCAGAGATGTTGGAGAGGAGTAAGTACAATCTTTAAAACGAGTGTTCTTCAATTTGTTGATTTTAACTATTGATATTAAACTCTGAACTAAGTGAGCTGATGGAAAAATGTAAATTTAAAAAAAAAAAAAAACTAGTTTTAGATATTTTTAAAGATAATTGGAAATATTAAATATGATTACTTGGTGGAAAATATAGACAAGGCATATACACTGTGTCTGATGAATTTGGACTATGAGACACCTTATGTTTGCGTAGAAATTTTGATTTTTATACAACTGCATAAGGCTCCAATCCTTCTACATCTTATTTTTATACAATTTATGGGTATGTGCGTTCTATTTATAGTAGTGGTTAGGTTATGAGATAATAAGATCCTAACCATCATATTTTTTTGTGTGAAGTGCAGTTTCTACATTTTAGGACTTGAATTTAATTTATTTTAAGATCCTAGATAGCTGCAGGAACTGCAACAGGAAAGTTCTACAATGCTAGCTTTTTTCTTTTTGCTAATTTTGGTGAGAATAAAGCAAAGCATTAGTCGAAATTCCTCTGATTATCATATGGATAGAGTCTGTATGAATATTACTTTATCACTATTTCTCTTCATTTTCTTCATCTTGTAATATTTTTTCTCCAGTGCCCGAAGAGGAAGGATTTATCTACCACAAGACGAGTTGGCACAAGCGGGGCTTTCAGATGACGACATATTTGCCGGAAAGGTTAATAATAAATGGAGAATCTTCATGAAGAACCAAATTAAAAGGGCAAGGATGTTCTTTGACGAGGCTGAGAAAGGTGTGACTGAGCTGAGTCAAGCTAGTCGATGGCCGGTAAGTAAATACAAGTTAAGTTTTGTCTATGTTAAGGAACGTTAAGGAATATTATTATGGAAATCTATATTATGGAATCAAGATCCAAAATAGAATTCCTAATAATATTCCTTAACATTCCTTAACCGTCTCGATAAACTGTATGGAAAATAAATGGAATAATAAGATGAATGCATGTTGGTTTTGGTTGTCACAGGTATGGGCTTCATTGCTGCTGTACAGGCAAATACTGGATGAGATTGAAGCCAATGATTACAACAACTTCACAAAGAGAGCTTATGTGAGTAAGGCCAAGAAGATAGCTGCATTACCAATTGCTTATGCAAAATCCCTCATACGCCCATCAGGAACATATACCAGTACTACTAAGGCTTGAATTTATAATTTAACATCACATTTTCAGATGCATATATAGTTGAAACAGATTGAAAATTTAAAAAAAAAAAAAATTGATTATTTGTATAATAGGAATTGTTGTAATGCACTGTGTATTTGATAAAATTAAAATAGTATATCAAATTCACAATCCAAGGCCGATGCTATAAATGTAGATTTATATTCAACACTGTAGATTTATAAACTAATCCTTCTCAAGTTTGTTGCTGCTTCCACTATAAGAGGCTAAACTAACTGAATTGTGAAAGAGCAGTTATATATAGACTAAACGGAACAAAACGAGAATAAAATGTCTGTTTTATTTTTATTTATCACTAAAATGGTGAGTTTTAATAATAATTTTGTCTCATTTTATTCTGGATTTAACATTTTTCTTTGGGGTAATATCAGTTCACAATTCTTCAATACATTTTTTTTTTATCATTTATAATTCTTGAAAATAACACAAAGCGAAAATAACAACAACAATAATAACAGATAACAACTCTAATTAACGAGACTCATCAGTTTCTTCCAAGCAGGGCGGCTAGAAACTTTGTCCCACCAAGCATCAACATGCTTCCTCTCTGTAACCAAATGGGACAGTCCAGCTTCATTCATCAAATATCTCATGGCTGGCAGGTGACTTAAATCAGCCAATGTGAAGCTATCTCCGGCAAGATAGCTGCTTTTTGATAGCCTTTGCTCATAAATGTTCAAAACTGCCTCCAGCTTTTGCTCTAAATTGTGAACCAATGACATGTCGCTTGGCTGCCCCATTTTAGGCAGAATCACAAGCTGAAACACCAGGTTGAATGCCAAGTCATTGAAATTGTGTGCTTCTACTTCAAGCCATTGATCCACCACAGCTCTCTCTTCCAGTGTGTTTCCAAGTAGGTTTGGCCCTTGCTCTGCGTACTTGGCAGCGTAGTACCTTATGATTGCCCGCGACTCTGGAGTAATTAAGTGACCGTCAAACACTTTAGTTGTTGTGCTAATATAATTAACTCAGTAAAAGCAATAACGCATAATAGTTACAATCATACTCTTAACACGTTTCGACGCTCTGTAACGCTAATATTAATGTTCACAAAATTATAATCTCACAACATGAACTTATTTTTTGCCGCTAGTTTATACCCTAACTTACTCTCTAACGATACTCTCATATATATATCATCATTCATCACAACAATCTTACCAAAAAGCCTGAAATCACCATCCTCTATTGCTGGAACTTGCCCAAATGGCTGCAAATTTTAGAAAAGAGAAAAAAAATAAAAATAAAAATAAGAATAGAAATTTTGTTAAAGTTTTTTTAATGCATCAAGTGATATTTTACCTGTCGAACAAGAAACTCAGGCATCTTATGTTCTCCATCAGCAAGCTCAACATGCACAATCTCAAATTGGACACCTTTTTCAAGAAGGCAAGCCAATACTCTCTGCGGGCAAGCTGCCTGAACCGGACCATATACTTTAACTACCATTTTTTTTTTCAATTAGGCTTGAATGAGTTACTACAAGACCTCTCTCAGGACTCGGGAATTAAGCCATTATTATATATAGATAAAAGAGTTGAAATAGTTTTGCACTTTGAATCAGGAACATGGGGGTTTGAAGGTCATGTAAAGTATGGTGGTTCTTGGAGTTGGAGGTTGTCACATGCCAATATCGACCGGGGGTTGTCACGTGACGTTTGTAATTAATTGTAACTGCATTTTATATAATATTTTAACTTATTTAATGCTAGTCAATTTTTGATGTTTTGACTTATCTCTAACCTACCTCTGACTTTCTAAAAACATCAATCATTGCGATTTGCGAGCCCCATTTACTCTAATATTTTGGACAATAAATAGGAGAAGGTTAATGTTTACATAAGGTTGAAAGTTGGTTGAAGACACTCAAAATATCAGGGATAAAAAGATATTAACCCTTTCTCTTTTTTAAGAATCGTTGGAAATCTCGTCGCCTAATCATCTATTCCAGATTTAAATATAGAAAGTAAAATTTCTGACTGTCTCAAATTCTTATAAGAAACGCACTTACTTGATTCGAACACAGAATTTGAAAATCAAATCTTGAACTTTATATCACAAAATCATGTCCCTTGGGATTAACCCTTCCAAAACATATCCAAACAAATTGATCATAAATCAATTCATCAAACGAAAGGTAAATTGAAAAACTGCAAATGATTTGTTGAGACTATTTTCTTCTCAAATATTTGGTTAGACAATCTCTTTCATATGGGTAGAGTAAATATATTCATATGTGCACTTTTTTTGGAATCAATTTGGCCTACATATTCTTAAGTTTGTAATTTTTTTTTAGCTAATTATTTTAATTATGAGTGATATTATATCTACATATAAGTGTGACCACGGGTTGGACCCGAACTTTGTCTCGAGATAGGTATTTTAGAAAATGAATTTTTTATTTTTACTTTTGAACAAAAAAATATTCTTTTTTTGAATTTTTTAATATTTAAAAATGAAAAATCAATAATTTCAACGCTTTTTTAAAAAATAAATCTTAAAAATTTAGTTATAAATGTATGTATTTAAAATTAAAAATTAATTTATATAATTAAAAAAATTTATATTTTATAAATAAAAATCATACTTGGCTAGGCTCTGGTTTTTTTGCCTAAACCTGCCAGGACCCGAGTCTAAAAAAAAAACTCCTGAATCAGGTCGGACTCTAACGTTTTTGCTACCCCTATCTACATACTCTTCAACATATTATTTTTTTCATAATCTGATATAGCATTACATGAATGTTATAAAATGATAATAATAATAATAATAAATATCATACAAGTTGTGATGTTATCACTCATGTCTCACGTGATACCACATCAGTTTAAAAGGTATATCATTACATTTTAATTATATAATTATTTGTTATGAGAACCAAAACCATATAAGTTTAGCATATGCCAAAATTATAGTCCAATAACAATCACATGCCACATGAGGGTGCAAGTTTAAGTCCCCGCATTTGTGGGACTCTATTTCTATTTCCTCCTAAGTCATAACTGGATAATGATAGAAAATTCTCCTATAAATGTAGATACAGTATGTGTAAGTCTGTGTATGGCTCATGATAGCCTACATGTCATGTATTTGAATGAAGAAGTGCGTTTCTTGTAAGAGTATGAGATAATTAGGGTTTTACCTACTCTGCTTAAATCATGGTCGAATGATTTGATGGTATAATTTTTAATATTTCCAGAAAAAAGTGTATAACAAGAACGTTTGACTACTTTTAAATGAGAATAGCTATTATAATTTTACGGTTTAGAGTATGATCAATTAGCTCTTATGCTTGATTTATCCTCTATTAATATTAGCCTAGGCACTAGGCAGCTTCGCGACTCCTAAAGGGTCGCAAGATTACCAGCCATATATATATATATATATATATATGCAAATATTTGTATGCAAATAAATATTATTATGAGTAAATATTTGGACTGTGTGGATAACTCCTTATAGATTTTTAGTTGTAAATATTGATAGAACTCCTTATCAATATTAGAAAAATAACATATGAAAATCAGTGGAAAGATGGGTAATTAGGGAACTTTAAAAATTGTATTAAATTTCTAATTAATTGAAATATCATTATATAATATAATTAAGTATAAAGGGCAAAATGAACCCGGTCCAATCCTAACCCGAACCATCTTATATATGCTATATAATATATTCATACAAGTTCCCAGAGTCTAATGTTTTAATCAAATAAAATTTGGTGATTTCTTGTCTGGGATAGGGGACAAAAAGAGAGAGCGAGGGAGAGGGGAAAAAAAGAAACCCTAACGAAACGATCAAGCGAGGAAGAAGTAGAACGACCCGCAATCCACATCTTTCTTCTGGTACGTTGATGACTCCTTTTCATCTGAGTCGCCTATTTAGGGTTTTGTATGATATTTAATTGCACGATCTTATTACTGAATTTTCTTTTTATTGATTCTATCAAACGAAAACATTTAGATTATTTTTAAGCAATATACAGGAATTGAGATGACGAATTATGTAGCGAAAACATAAATAATCCAATTTAGGTTGCTCTGGATGGCTTTCGTAATTTTTTTAGCTGGTGGTTGAAGAGTGACGTTTCTGAGTTTGTGGAAAGGACTCAAAGTTGTTAAAAAAAAGGAGGCCAAGATTAAGTAATGGGATTATTGCTACTTGGTTTATCATGGGCATAACTGTATCTGTTTGTGCATATATGTACAGGGAGTGATTTTTAAACATTCAGCTTGTGAAACTTCTGAACAGTCATCAAGAGGCCTTTGCACTTGCAAGAAATGGATCCGGGTAGCTATGGTCTTCAGCAAGGATGGGATAATAACAGCGTAATTGTGGTTTCCTCCTTAATAATCACCTATATGGGTTGATAATACCAGAAAAATTTTAGGGCACATGTGATTGTCCATTTTTAGGCCATCTCATCCTTAAAGAAAAATGAGAGAGAGCCGTGGGGCAATGAGGATATGGATTATGGACTGGGTTTCCCTAAAACCTCCTATCATGATTTTATTTGTTGCTGACATTACTTATTCTCTTGAATCCACAGGCTCTGGAGGAGTATGGTGCTGTCCATGAATCAAATTTCCGGTGAGTTCTGAATGATGTTTATCATAATAAAAAATGTTGTTCAGAGCTCATGGGTAAAAGCGTTTATTTTAAATATTTTGTACTGTTATTAGTATTTTTTATGCATGATTGTTCGGCAATATCTGTTATTAATGCTCACTGAATATTTTATTTTTAATTGTGATATTTTTTTAGTTATCTTGCATTTTGCCTTTTCTCTTCCATCCCATCATATGTCGTCTTGGCAGGGTTGGTGGTTCATACGATGAGAGGAGGTTTTTAGATGAAAGATACTCAAGGGACAACTTCTACTCCAGAAATGCTTTCCAGAGGGACTATCCACAGCCACCTGTTGGTCTTTGGGCTCAATCAAGAAGGAGAAATTATGAAGAAAATTATTCCCTTGGTAGGGAATCCAGGCGACATGGGGAACCATACATTGATTCTTACAACGAGATGGATACTTTTCGTGGCCATGAGATTGATTCTTTTCATGAATTTGATAAGTTCGTGATGGCTATCGCAACATAGAAAATTATCGTGATCATGGTTTTGATAGGCCGCCTAGGTTTGGCGGCCGTGACCGTGATGATTACGATGATTATGACTATAGATCTCGTTCTTCTCATCAGAGCAGGGAGGATAGCCGAGAGAGGGATTATGATTATGGTCGTCATAGCTATGATTCTGATCATGACAGAGGCAGTCGAAGAGATGGTTCTTGGAGGAGGCAAGGATCCCGGGACCGAGAACGTGATAAGAGAACTTTGAGTCGGGAAAGAGAGTTGAGTCCACATAGAAGGCATGAGCGCTCTGCGTCCCGATCTCAGTCTCGATCTAGATCTCGTGGACGTGATGATCGTACTAGATCCCGGTCACCTCGTGGTCGAAGCCATGGTAGAAGTCATCGAGGGGACAGCAATGACGATGGTCAGCATGAGAAAATTGAGAAGCGAAGGGACCGTGAAGAGAGACGTCACCGTGAGCAATATGCCGTGGTATGCTTTAATGCGCAATCTTACTTATTTTCTAAAGTTTATGATTGTTATAGATGATTGTAGCAAGCCAGAGCTCTTCATAAGTATCATGTTTTCCTGCAGGCCCCATCAGCCACTATTGTTGTGAAGGGTCTTTCTCTGAAGACGACTGAAGAAGATTTATATCAGATTCTTGTATTTTTAATATCTCTTCTTGCTTTGACTTCCCTCCCTCTAATTATAGTTATATTAACACGTTCTTCTCTGTCAATGTGTTCAGGCTGAATGGGGACCTCTTCGCCATGTTCGTGTGATCAAAGAGCGAAATTCCGGTGTCTCGCGTGGATTTGCCTTTATTGATTTTCCTTCCATGGTACTTTTTATTTTGGTAATTTTGACAACATTTTGAAGCAATTTGATTAATTGAGCACAATAGAGGTAATTGTTGTGGAACAGGGAGCAGCACGTGCAATGATGGATAGGATTGGGGATGATGGTCTTGTTGTGGATGACAGGAAGCTTTTCTTTGAGTACAGGTATTCTTTTTTGTCAGGAGACCATGTTGGTGTCAATCCCTTTTAACTCATTGACTTCCAAGTTGCAAGTTCTACATTAAGATCTCTATTCTCTTAGTTGAGGTGGCAACCTAGATCTTATAACATCATCATCTGAAAATGTGATTTTATGCAATGTGTGAAACTGAACGAACATTAACTTTGTAATTTCAGCGATAAAGACTTGTACCGTCAGTTTTATCTGTTACTGCTCTGACAATGTGTATCTTTCTCACATGTCAATGCTACAGTGTAATTTTCTGCTAAGCGTAATTCTTGCCAATTTGAATTGCATTCCATTGCAGTAGTAGGCCAACTGGGGGTTCAGGTGGACATTTTGGTCATGAAAGTGCTATGAGTGGAGGCCATGCTGTACATAAAAGCACAATACCATCTGACTGGATGTGCATCATCTGTGGCTGTGTGAATTTTGCCCGGCGTACATCCTGCTTTCAGGTTTGTTTTTTGCTTCTTTATGTAACCCGATTCATACTCTTTGCCTTTTCTTTTAGATTATTTATTTATATGATAGTAAGGATTCTGACCAGGAAACTCTGCTTTGCCATTGGGTATCAGATGAATTATATGCTGTGTCCTGTGTGTGTTGTCTTGAGGGTTACTGAAGTATAACAACACCGGTTTACAGTTTTTAAAAGTATTTCTATAAGATCTATTATTGTAAACCTAGTGGATCTTCTTTTCCCATTGATGCAGTGCAATGAGGCGAGAACTGATGATTCTCCTCCAGCAGATATGAATGTATCCAATGCAATACCTTTGGGAAAGAAAGGATCAGACACAGGTTAGTCAGGCTAAGACTTTACTTTTGGCTGAATGGTTCCAAGCATTTGCTGCAAATTGCTAAAATGATATGTAAGCAGGTCCCACTCATGTTCTGGTTGTTCGTGGATTGGATGAGTATGCGGATGAGGAAATGCTTCGTTATGAATTTTCTAAACACGCTCCGATTAAGGTAACATTGAAATTTGTGAAAATATAATATAAGTTTCTTTTTCCATCTAGCATGAGCAGAGATATTTATCGGTTCAACTTGCAGGATCTTCGCCTTGTCAGAGACAAGTTCACTCACGTATCTAGGGGATTCGCATTCATTCATTTCCATTCGGTATGTACATCATTAGCTGCTAACTGTGGCACAGTGGCAGTGAATAACATATTGTAATTCTTTCTATATTCCATTTTGTTTTCCATACTCCAAGCTAAGGTTGGTTTGGGTAGCAGATAAATGCAAGTTATACCCTCCCAAGAAAATTGTGAGATTCTAGTTGTTTTGATGCTGTCAGTGCTATTTGTCTCTGTGAGTGTATAGGAATGTAACTAGGAATTTATTTTAGTTTGGGCAGTGTTTTCTTCAGAAGCTTTTATTGGTTCTATTTTATTGCAAATTTTGGTGTAAGATAGTTTTATTAATAGGTATAGTAAGATGCACCTGATCAGAGAAAACGATGGCCTAAATTCAAAAATGAAATATAGATTTAAAAAAATTATCTGTTTACATTTTAATCAAGGTTTCTATAATTTACCTGCAATAAATATTTGTTTATTTAAATAAAAATCAAGTAATGTGCTAAAGTCGGACCTATAGCTGGTCTTGATATCAAAGAATTAAAAAAAACCTCATTTTACACAAAATCAAAGTGGTTAGGATTATAATTTTGGTTTGCATTCTTTTGGAAAAATAATTGTGATTTGTGCCCAGTATTTCAGAGGAATGTCTTTGGGTAGCAACTCTTCTTATCAATGATCATAAAAAAATTTATCTTGCTTATTTAAATTTGGAGAATAGGGATGACAAATCATAAAATTTATCTTGCTTATTTAAATTTGGAGAATAGGGATGACAATGTATCATCCCTGATTGAAATGAATGCCAAAACAGGTGGGACTTATTTAATCTGTTTCCTTTAAGATTGAGAATGTATGTGAAGAGAGTATAATTCTGATAGATATGATCATGATGATCAAGTTTATAATGAAAGCTTGTGGGTAGAAAAGGAAAAAAAAGCTGCATAGTATGGTTGCTTGTTCAGTTATCATGTTATATGAGCTAATGGAGGTTTTGGTGTCCGATAGGTTGAGGATGCTACTAAAGCTCTCGAAGCAACAAATGGGACGACTCTGGAGAAGAACGGGCAGATACTAAGAGTGGCTTATGCAAAAAGCATTCTTGGTCCAGGATCAGGGATGTCAGCATCTTCACAGTCGAGTAGTCTTGCAGCTGCTGCAATTGAGGCAGCAGCATTTTCCCAGCAAGTATGTCACTTTGGTCCCTCGTGTACTGTTGGATGTGTCATCTACATATTGTCTCTCTTATATACCCGTTCTGAAGGCCGAATATAGACTGTCAAAACATCAAAAGGTGACATGGATTTTTTATGGAATGGTAGGAGTGAACTGAATGCTGGCTACTAAGAAAATAAGGGAAACACGTTAAATGTGTTGATATACAACTGTGTAATTATTTTTCTGTGATTTACTTCTTCAAATACTTGTAAAATTGCTATACTAAATGTTTATATTTTTATTATTGTTTCTATCTGCCCTACCAATTTCTTGAGTACTGCAAACTTCGGCTGTTAATTAGACTTGTTTTATCCTAAGTGGTAGAAAGCACAGCTGCACAGGGACAGGCAAAGGCATCCTTGGGGCCCAGAAAGGGAGGCAATTGATGGTTTTCTGGGTTTTGATAAAATATATTAAGTTATAGGAAGCATAGTGGGAAGAGATAATAGTTGTTGTGGACTTTAAATGTTGACTAAAATCTCATGCTCCTTTTCATCCTTTTAGTATGATGCTGTTGGATGGGCACCAAAGGAATATAATCCAGATGACAAACAATCAACTGGCAGCCAGGAGCATCGTGGCAACGGAGATACAGTTCAAAAAGATGGTTTAGCTTTGCAATCTGGCTTCGTATGGGATGAAGCATCTGGCTATTACTTTGATGCTGCTTCTGGGTTCTACTATGATGGAAATACAGGTTTGATTCTTTCTCAATTTCATTTTGTGGTGGATGGATTAATGTCTTGTAAGTTGTAAGTAGCACTTTGCTCTTGCCCTTGATTATGTTCTGTTATTGTAACATGCAGGTCTCTATTATGATGGTAACAGTGGGATTTGGTATTCTTATGACAACCAAACACAGCAATATATCCCTTGTACCGACCAAAATGACAACAAAACATCTGGTAATGAATCTGAGCCATCTAAGCAAGTGGACGGTTCCACTAACAGGAAAGTGGTAATCTCTGCACCAGCTGCAACCATTTTGTCAGTGGAGAAGCCTGCATCACTACCAGATGCTGTACATGCTGCTGCAACAGCAGCAATAGCTGCAGAAAAGAAAGGGAAGGAGAAGTCAAAAGAGATCAAACTCATTTCAAAGAGCACTATTGTGGCTAACAAGAAGAAGTTAAATAATGCAACGATGTGGAAGCAGTGGAATCATGATAATCAGCAATCTGCTTCAGCTGATGACAGACCCAGTCCAGCTGGACAAACCACAAAGACCAAGTTCAAATCTGATTCAATACCCGCAAAAGAGAACAATATGTTTACTTCTGGAGTTGCCACAGCAGTGGCCATTCCCCAGGCTGTTGGTTCAGATTCTCCAGTCAGGCCAAAGCCTGTGAGTAACAGCTCAGGAGGAACTTTGATGGGGGTTATAAGGAACTCTGGAAGGGGTTTTCAGTCAGGATCGTCAGGTGGTCTTTCAACCTTGTCAACTGCTCCGGCATCAGCTGCAGGATCATCTTCAACAAATTCTGATACAGCTACAGCTGTTACTCCCTTCAGAACTGATGCATCAGCTCTTGGTTCTTATACTCCGCCTGTGGCTTCTGGTAGTGGCAAGAGAAGGTTTTCTGAAATGCCACTACCTCCTGCAACTCAGAAGGAGCAACCTCAGACTACCTATAGGGATCGCGCAGCTGAAAGGAGGACCTTGTATGGTTCATCACCTTCGACTGGAGATGATCTGCCAGATGTTGGGTTTGGAGATTCAAGTAAGATTCCTTAACAATTGCTTTTGGGTGTCATGTTCCTTGATGCTGTATTGAGAACTCATAATACATGAGGGACCTTACACTTGGTACATTTAACATTTGACTTTGTAATTAGGTTTGTTGGTCTTAGATAATCATTCATTGCCACTCTTTTAGTTATCCAAGTTGATGGCTCCGGTGTTTGCTTTATCTCTCGATATTTCTATTGACTTGTGAGAAATTCTGTCTCTGCTATTGGTGAACTTTCAAGATCGAGAGTTTGCTTTAAAAAAGGGTTCTGCGGATTCAATGCCTTTTCCCCCTGGTGTTGGAGGACGTGGGGTTACTGCAGACAATGTTCAGAGTTATGAGGTGATTACAGCTGACAAAGCCATTGATGAGAACAATGTGGGGAATCGAATGCTACGTAGCATGGGCTGGCATGAAGGCTTGGTATCATCTCTATCTTTTGCACCTGAATGATTCTGAAGAAAAAAAAATAAAAACATCATTATTCTGTATACAGTGCATGCTTGGGATTCTGGTGTATTGTCAAAAAAAAATTCGTATCTGAAAATCTGCTCCCAAGTTATGTTTGATAATCACTTAGTTGATGATTGTCAGTGTATTGGGTTGAAAAGAACGATCCAAATCATATTTGTTTGGTCAAAATAATTTGACAAAACATAATCTATGAGTAGATTGTTAAATAATCACTTAATTTGACAATCATACACCAAAATCCCAAACCTGCACTAGATACATTTTGTGTAGTTGGCCTTTGCATGTTTATGTCACTTTATTATTGGATGGTAGTTTTTTTAACTAGTTTATGACCACCCCTTGTTACATTGAAAGTTGAATGGCATACGAATGGCGAAATGTTAAGCCGAAAGCATGAAATTCTAACATTTGATCATTCCCCCTGCCCTGGTCTGGGAAAATGAAATGATGGCATAGGGATTAGGCAAGGATGGAAGTGGAATGATAGAACCGGTACAAGCACAGGCCATGGACAAGAGAGCAGGATTGGGGAGTCAGCAGAAGAAGGTGGTGGATCCTAGTCTTGAGGTGCATGCAGGTGATAGTTACAAGACCCTCATTCATAAGAAGGCTCTCGCTAGGTTCCGTGACATGTCTTAGTGGAGGACGTTTTACCTTTTTCTTTTTTTCTTTTCTTTTTAGTAGAAGTTGGTTTTTGTTTTGTAATTTGTACAAAACAAGTAATGTGTGTGATATAGCTAGTCGTATTTATTATTTTTCAAGTACTATATGAATGCAATGCGTCTCGTAGTATTTGTTAAATTATGTCGACTCATTTTTGAAAACAACTGCCTTAAATAATATGATGTTCATAATAATTGTTACTTTGTTATGACACTAATATATCATGCCCATGTTTTCTATTTGGATTTATTCAATTTATCCTCCTATTTTTTTCTTTCATTAGTTGTATTGTATATACTTCAGTTGTATAAAAAAACAAATTTATTTGTTCAACTCCGCCTGTATCGTTTCACAAAAAAAAAAAAAAAAAAAAACGCATGAAATTATAGAAGTATCCGTCTTTTTAAAAAATTTCCCAAAATAAGTATTTACATGTATTTTGTTAAAGAATTATTTTGTTATTTTATAAATTATTATTATTTTTAATTTATATTTTTTTTACTCTTTATATATCTATTATTTTTAATTTGTTTAATAAATATTACAAATTTCGTATTTATTGTTATTTAATTTGTGTTCATTGATTCATTTAATTTTTGTGATTCTTTTTTAATTTATTTAACACTACTTTTTTTTTTTGGAATCGTTGGAAATCCCGCCGCCAAACCACCCCTTCCGGGCTTAAGCGGAGCAGAGAAAACCTCTGGTTGTCTCAGACTCTTACAAGAAACGCACATCCTGGATTCGAACCCAAGACTTCAAGGTGAGATCCTGAACCCTATACCACCAAGCCACGCCCCTTGGGGATATTTTATGTGTTGTAAATTCTTCAAATTTTAAGGGTTGATGGATGAAGGACATGTCCCTTGGATGGTACCCCATGGGAAAGGTACACACATGTAGGAACATGTTCTCCAATTTAGAAGAACATACCTCTAGGCTCCAAGGGGTGCATGAGAGGGTATAACCCTTTGGAGGGTTGCACCCAAAACCAAAGGGTGTCCTTAAGGCACCCTTTCATGCTTATATAAGGAAGCCTTCATGTTCTTTCTAAGGATATGAAATTAATCCGAATTTGTGAGTCTCATTTTACTGTTTTGAGTCAGAGAGAGTTCCTCCACTTTCCAGTTCTAGATCTTGTTAAGGAGTGCCCCTTGAACAAGAAGAATCTGAGTTATCATGTGAGAACATTAGCCACAAAACCCGTAGAGCACCGAGACGGGGCTAATAAGTTCTTAAGGACAGAGATATATCTCGACTAGATCATTGAATTCTTCATTTACCGGGTTTTCTTCATATTCTAAGAATTAGGGTTTATGCATGTTAGTGTAGATCTAAATTTTCGTTCTGGATTTGATTGTTTAATGCATGTTGTATTTTCGTTTAATGACACTAAACCACCAACAATCTTAAGAACTTATTATTTTAGTGTTGTTAGATAGAAATTCGCATGCTTAGATAAGAAAATTTTCTGGAAAATATAGTATGTGCATGAAAAATACGTAAGGGCGTTCGAACGCCCGACGGACGCAAATGCTAAAATCTGAATTTTCGTAAGAACGTTCGAACGCGTATTCAAACGCAACTCGAACGCAAGCCTTCTGCCTTAGAACGTTCGAACGCGTATTCAAACGCAACACGAACGTAAACCCTCTGGAACATTTCGTTCTAACGCGTTTTCGGACGCCACACGAACGTAAACTCTCTGGAATATTCCGTTCGAACGCGTTCTCGAACGCTACACGAACGTGAACTCTCTGGAACACTTTGTCTGAATGTGTTCTCGAACGCTACACGAACGTAAACTATCTGGAACACTTCGTTCGAACGACACTAACGAAATTAGTCCTGGAAGTGTTTTGATGAGCGGAAAATATATCAATATTTACAGCCCCTTTTACTTAATATTTTGTTTAGTTTCTCGGGTTTGATAAACGTTTTGATGTGTTTTAGTTTATTTTGCAGATAAAATAATATTGGGACTCAAAGAAATCATTTAGGACGAAATGTGGGTCAAATAATGGCAAAAATTGGACTTGACATATTAATTTTGGAGATTGGAAACTTGAAATGGCGTTCTAACGAAGTACAGTTTCGGAAATTCCAGTTTTACGCAATTGTCGTATTTTGGGAATAACTTATTACTCTAATATCAGATTGAGCTGATTCAAGTTCCAGATTAATGAAGACTCAAAGATCTACAACTTTGAAGAACAAAATAATTTCGAATTCTGAAGATTTCATTACCGAAATTGATAAAATATACGAAAGTGTGTTATGCGTAATTATTAAAGTCATTTTCAAAGCAAAAAAATAAATAAATAAATCAAAAATAAAAATAAAAATAGTCAAACTTCCACCAAACATGATAGCAATTAGTGGAAGATTTGGTGGAGCAATTAGTGGAGCAATTAATAATGGATTTGGTGGAGGCAAAATTTTACCTATAAATATCAAGTCATTTCATTTGTAAATTCATACTTTCTTCTTTGAAATTCCTTAAGAATAACTAAGAAGATTGTATTTTTTTTGTTTATTTACGCGCAGTACTTTTCTTTCTTTACTTTTTCAGTTTTTACTTTTCAAGCAATGATGAGGTAACTCCCCCTTACTGTGGTAAAAGGTAAAGCTTTTATTATTGCTATTTACATTAATCTCCCCTAATTATAATATAATAACTATTTAAAATCTGATTTAACGCGGATACCGCCATATTGGTCGGTTGGTAATTAATTATAAATTGGTTTTAACCTGACTAAGCATAGATACTGTCTGGTTGGTCGGTTGGTAATTAATTATTATTTGACTTAATCAGAATACCACTTATATGGCTGGTTGGTAATTATCATGCAAAGTTAATATATTATATTAATAGAGATATCTAAAATAGTAGTAATAAAAGTGGATCATTTTACCTCAACATTTTCTTTACTGTACTTTTACTTTATTTACTTTCCAATAATTTAATTCCAGCATTTACTTTCCAGTAATTTAATTTCCAGCATTTACTTTCCAGTAATTTAATTTCCAGCATTTACTTTATGTCTTTTCTTTTATTTAAGTTCTTACTACCCGTAAATATGTGTCGAAACTAAGCCAGTTATCTGGGGTTGTGATGAAATCCAATATCACTGGTTTATAAAGGGTTAAATTACAGTTTTGGTAATATAAATGTTTATTTATTGAGCCTTAATCCTAATGTAGCCCACGATCTTCCTTGAGGATAGATAACCCTTTAATAGATTTCCTTACATGATAGGAATATACATGTCGGGCGGGGGTAGCCATAATTGGAACTTAATCTTAATGAATTCAGATAACTTGGTTAACATATGAATATGATTAATTGAGTTATAATGTGTATTTGTATTTGAACATCGGAAGAGGCTTTTACATAATTTCGTGTTCTAGGTTAATAAACCAATATATTACACAAACGTAAAATAACCAGTTCATCTTTTAAAAAGATATTGGAATGATACACAACCCTGGATAGTTTTATAAATTTGAATTTTGTTCAATCTACTTTCATGCAATTTTATTTACTTGTTTTAATTTTAAAGTCACCACTCAATCAAACAATCAATCCATTAGATACTTGTAAACATTTAACTTCATAAATTGATAACAAAATATTTTTAGGCCTCGTGGGATCAATACTTTTTATACTACCTGAACGATACGTGCGCTTGCGTTATACGCGTGTGATTACGCACCGGTCAAGTTTTTGGCGCCGTTGCCGGGGACTTATTTATCTTTCACTATTAGTTTTGAGGTTAGATATATTTACTTGTGTTTAATTTTTTTTTATTTATTGTTTTTGTTTTCTTGTGTTTTAGGTTCTCAGACACTACATGAGACGAACCAGAAGCTTTAAACTTCGACCGCTTGACCCAGAGATTGAAAGAATCATCAGACAGTTGAGAAGGGAAAGACGAGAAGGCCAAGAAGCAATCGTTAACATGGAACCTAAACCTTTAGAAGTTGCACCACCAATGCCCATTCGAGACAGAACCATTCCAGTGGTGGACGACCTCATTTCCTATATTGTACTTCGTCCCTTACCAACAAATGCGTGTGACATCAAAACATGTATTCAGATGATTCAGCAGTCAGTACAGTTTGGGGGGAATGCAACTGAAGATCCTAATGCCCACATCAGCAACTTCCTGGAAGTTTGCGACACTTTCAATTACAACAGAGCATCAGAAGAAGCAATAAGACTGTGAGCTTTTCCATATTCCTTGAAAGACATCTTGGCTACATTCACTACCAGCAGGTTCCATCACAACTTGGAACACTCTAGCCACCAAATTCCTTGCAAAGTACTTTCCACCAGCCAGAACAACAAAACTGAGAAATGACATCACATCATTTGTACAACTTGACTCGGAAACTCTCTACAAAGCTTGGGAAAAGTACAAAGATTTGCTCCGGAAATGTCCTCACCATGAGATTCCAAAATGGCTTCAAGTCCAAACTTTCTATAATGGACTGGATTGATGAGAACCACAAATGATGCTGCTGTTGGAGGAGCTTTGATGGCAAAAGAAGAAGATCAAGCCTGTGACTTAATCGAAGAAATGGCTAATAACAATTCATTGTGGCCAACATGAAGAAGCATGATTCAACGAATTGCAAGAATTTATGAAGTTAGAGCTAACTCAGCAGTGAATACTAAGTTCGAGCAAATGTGCAAAAGCCTGGAAACACTTAGCACGCAAGTTGTAAACATCGCCAGAGCCACAAGTTCACCATATGGAGGAGCACCAGAACCAAACCAACATGAAGAAACGGTGAACTATGTCAATAATTTCAACAGAAAGGGGAACAATCCATATTCCAAAACCTACAATCCATGGTGTAGGAATCATCCCAATTTTTCATAGAGTAACAATTCAGGGCAAAAGAACAATCCACCACCTGGATTTCAACAGCAAAACAAAAACCAGGAGTTTGAAAAAGAAACAGAAATGAAAGAATGGATTGCAGAGATGTTCAAAAAGTAACAAGCAGCATATTATGCTATTTTTCAAAGCCAATCTGCTTCCATCAAAGCACTGGAAAATCAAATTGGACAACTGGCCAATGCTCAGAGTTACAGACCGCCAGGGAACCTTCCTAGTAATATAGATACAAATCCAAGGAACTGAGGGAATGAGCAATGCCAAGCCATTACTTTGAAAAACGGTACTGAAATCAACAAAGATGTTGGAATCAAGGAAACAATTGAAAAGGTTCCTAAAAATGCAGTTCCACATATTGAGGAAAAAAAAGTAAAGGAAAAAGATCAAGAAAAATTCACTCCACCTCCACATTTTCCATAGCGTCTCCAGAAAAACAAACTAGACAAGCAGTTTGCTCGATTTTTGAAGGTGTTTAAAAAGTTGCGGATGAACATTCTATTAGCAGAAGCGTTGGAAGAAATGCCCAACTATGTCAAATTCATGAAAGATATTCTTGCACGAAAGCGGAGATTTGGAGATTACGAGACAGTAGCATTGACAGAAGAATGCAGTGCAATCATCCAGAGGAAACTTCCCATGAAGTTGAAAGATCCTGGCAGTTTCACTGTCCCATGCACCATTGGAGAACATTATATCGGTAAGTCTTTATGTGATTTTGGTGCAAGTGTTAATTTAATATTTTTTTTATATTTACAGGAAACTGTAAATTGGAGTCAAAAACTTGTTGTGATATTTTTATATCGTACCGCAAGTGTACGGTGTCAAGTTTTAGTATAAATCAGTGAAAGAGTGTCGAACCCACATGGATTGCGTTAACTCGCACTAAGTACTACAATTGATAATCCTAACTTTATTTAGAAAATAAATGATAAAGATTTTAATAATTAAATAAAATATACAAATATTTAGATAGGAGGAACTAATACGATTAGAGATTCTAGATCATGATTTCACCTAGCTGTCTCCTATGTATTTTTCATGCCAATTAATCTTTGTTCAGTTATATTATTTATAAGTCAAGATCCTAAAATATTCACTCTCTCTCTCGAGTGCCGAGTGAAAATATTATCAACTATAGACTTCGATATCTCTATAAAAATCTAATAGTTAACAACTCATTACGATTTGTGATTCTATGTTAACGACTTCAAAGGACTACAGATTCTCTCGAACTCTATAAAATCCTAGGCTATATTCTCTAGATCTATTCAAAATCCCCTATCTCGAGTGATAGATTCTAAACATTCATCATCTCAAATTGTGGCCAGCAATCAAGAAGCATTAAACTCAAAAGAATATAAATAATTAATAAAACTTCATTACAAAACTGATAAACAAAATACAAGGTTCAAGCATCAATTACACCATTCTCCAGAATTAAGGAGTAAATTCATGACAAAAGATAAAACATTGAATAATCAAGCCACGAATCTAATGGAAATCATTAGAGTTTTAAGAAAGAAATAAGAAGATAAAACCCGAATTGAATCTCTTCTTCCTCGGACGTCACCGCCTTAATCTCTTCTTGTCGCTCTTCAATCCTCTCCTTGGATCTCTAAAAATATGTGTTTCTGTGTTTTGTGCTCTGTATTAGCCTCTCTTGAATGTTGGATGGACTGTTATATTTATACTGGGGGCTGGGAGTCTTTGGGTAGCATTAGGATTATTAAAAGCCCTAAAATTAATTTCCTGATACGCGTGCTTCTCTTCTAATTGGCGCCATGGCGCGTTGGCCTCTGGAAAATGTATGGAATTTTGCTAGTTGGTGGGCGCCGGGGCGCTTATTGTATTTAATTTAACCTTGGCACCATGGCGCCAATGCTTATGCATGTAAGTGGCGCCATGGCGCCTTAGTAACTTATCAATGGCGCCTTGGCGCCTTAGTGTCTGGAATATGTGTGAGCAATGGGCGCCAAGGCGCCTTTTGATCTGTGATGTGTATTAAGTTTGGGCGTCTGGCGCCAATTGATTCGTCAATGCTCCTATGCTCGTCTTGTGTTCCCGAAACTTCCCAAAACACGTGCAATTATTCCCCGATCCATATATTAATGTTCCTACAAATAAAAATAGAAAATAAACTATAATTGACATTTAAATATCTCGAAATATACAAAATAGTAAGCTAAAAATGCCGTAATAAGTGGGTATAAACCACACTTATCAAGAAGCAATGCCTACCTCAGTCTCTCTGCAACTTGCTGATCGAACGCTCGCATTTTCGAGAGGTGTTGTTAAAGATGTGCTGGTCAAAGTCGACAAACTCATTCTCCTATCAGATTTCATTATCCTTGACATGGAAGAAGAAAAAGATGTTTCTATCATCATTGGGAGACCATTCTTGGCTACAGGTCGAACTATGATTGATGTGCAAAAAGGAGAACTAACTATGAAAGTGCAGGACCAAGAAGTTACCTTTAATATTTTCAAAGCCATGAAATTCCCGAGTGATGAAGAATAGGAAGAATGTTTCAGAATTGATGTTGTTGATAGTATCATTCAGGATACTGATACAATTCCCATAGATAAACTTGAAGTTTGCATCACCAACATGACTAACAGTGAGCTAGATGCTGAAATTCTCGAATGTATCAACTATCTTGACAAGCCATTCCGATTCAAATCGACACCACCAGTGGAAAGTCTGGAACTTCCGAAGAAAGATCGAATCAAGCCCTCAATTGAAGAACCACCGCAGCTGGAGCTGAAGCTATTGTCGAGTCATCTCAGGTATGCATTTCTTGGAAACTCTTCTGAATTACCTGTTATTATTTATTCTTCGCTAACATTGGAGCAGAAAAAAAAGTTGATGAGATTGTTATGAGAACACAAAAGAGCCATTGGCTGGACTATAGCAGACATTCGAGGCATTAGTCCATCATTTTGCATGCACAAGATTTTGATGAACGATGAGTACAAACCTACAGTGGAGCATCAACCGAGACTCAATCCAATCATGAAGGAGGTCATGGAGAAAGAAATCATCAAATGGTTGGATGCTGGCATCATTTACCCCATCTCAGACAGCAGTTAGGTGAGTCATATGCAGTGTGTACCGAAGAAATGAGGAATTATTGTAGTCATAAATGAAAAGAACGATTTGATTCCAACAAGAACGGTGACCGGATGGAGAGTATGCATGGACTACCAAAAACTGAACAAAGCAACGAGGAAATACCATTTTCCGCTACCATTCATTGATCAGATGCTAGACAGACTGGCATGACATGAGTACTATTACTTTTTGGATGGATATTCGGGGTACAATCAGATTGTCATCGCCCCAGAAGATCAGGAGAAAACCACATTTACGTGTATGTATGGTACTTTTGCTTTCCTCAGAATGCCACTTGGACTATGTAATGCTCCTGCCACATTCCAACGTTGCATGATGGTCATCTTCTCAGATATGCTGGAACAAATTATGGAGGTTTTTATGGATGACTTCTTCGTGTTTGGAGATTCTTTCGACCACTGCTTGCAAAATTTGGAACATGTGTTACAAAGATGCAAAGATACCAACATGGTACTCAACTGGGAAAAATGCCATTTCATGGTACAAGAAGACATCGTTTTGGGACATCAGATCTCACAAAAGGGATTTGAGGTAGACAAAACAAAAATCGAGACAATTGAAAAACTAGCTCCACCCACATCTGTCAAAGGGATTCGGAGTTTTCTCGGACATGCTGACTTTTACATGAGATTTATCAAAGACTTCTCAAAAATTACAAAACCCCTTTGCAATCTTATAGAGAAAGATGTGTTTTTCAACTTCACCAAAGAATGACAGGAAGCCTTTGAGATCCTAAAACAGAAGCTGGTCTCTGCCCCCATCATAGTAGCACCAGACTGGACCTTTCTATTTGAGGTGATGTGCGATGCTAGTGATTTTGCTATAGGTGCAGTTTTGGGACAACGCAAAGTAAAGATTTTCCATGTCATTTACTACTCCAGTAGAACTCTGAATGAAACTCAACTCAACTACACAACCACTGAAAAAGAGTTGCTTGCAGTTGTGTTGCTTTTGACAAATTTCGATCTTATCTGCTGGGTCTCAAGGTGGTGGTCTACACAGATCATTCAGCAATCAAGTATCTGATCGCGAAGAAAGATGCCAAGCCCAGATTGATCCGTTTGATACTTCTTCTGCAAGAATTCAATGTGGAGATCAGAGACAGGAAATGGACAGAAAATCAAGTGGCAGATCATTTATCGAGGCTCGAGAATGGAGAAACATCTGGCAAAGAACTGATAATCAAAGAAACTTTTCCAGATGGATAATTATTTTCCATGAAACAGCACGATGTCCCTTGGTATGCTGACTATGTAAACTACATAGTGTCAGGAAAATGGCCGTTGGAATGGACAACTCAGTAACGAAAGAAATTATTCAAAGAAGTTAAGCACTATGTCTGGGACGAGTCGTACCTGTTCAAACGATGTGCTGATCAATTATTGAGACAATGTGTTTCACAGGAAGAGGTCAACAGTGTCTTACAACACTGTCATTCATCACCATATGGCGGACACTTCAGCGGGAATAAAACTGCAGCCAAAGTCCTACAATCAGGTTTATTTTGGCCCACTCTTTTTAAAGATGCTTATCTATTTGCTCTTCAATGTGACAAGTGCCAGAGAACGGGAAATATTTCAAGGAGAAATGAATGATCGTTGCAAAACATTCTGGAAGTGGAGATATTTGATGTATGCGGGATTGATTTTATGGGACCTTTTGTTCCATCATTCGGAAACCTATACATACTGGTTGCAGTCGACTACGTCTCCAAATGGGTTGAAGCGATTGCACTACCGTCCAATGATTCAAAAGTGGTGATCAAGTTCCTTAAAAAGAATATTTTCACTCGCTTCGGAACACCTTAGGCGATTATCAGCGATGGTGGCAGACATTTCTGCAACAGATACTTCGATGCACTCCTATCCAAATACGGAGTTACTCATAAAGTTGCCACATCTTACCATCCACAGTCAAACGGGCAAGTTGAAGTATCAAACAGGGAGATCAAAACAATCTTGGAGAGAACCATTGGATCAACAAGGAAAGACTGGTCTGAAAAACTGGATGACGCATTATGGGCCTACCAGACAGCTTACAAGACACCCATTGGTATTCCCCATATCAAATGGTGTTCGGGAAAGCATGCCATCTGCCAATTGGGCGTACGGGGCACTGAAGAAGTTGAATCTTGATCTACAAGCTACATGCCAGAAAAGACTTCACTAACTCAATGAGTTGGAGGAATTTCGCCTACAGGCTTATGAAAATGCCAGATTATACAAAGAGAAGACCAAGAAATGGCATGATCGAAAAATAGTGAGCAGAGACAATTGAAACCAGTGCAGCAGGTGTTGTTATATGATTCAAGGTTGAAACTTTTCCTGGAAAGCTGAAATCAAGGTGGTCAGGCCCATTTGAGATTACTCAGGTTTTACCATATGGAGCTGTTGAATGTACAACCCCAAGTCCAACAACACATTTAAGGTTAACAGATAGTGTGTCAAGCACTACTGGGTAGAATCATTTGAGCGACAAAAAGAAAGTGTCACACTTTCAGATCCAGCCTAACGTTCGGGAAATCATGTCTAGCTGACGACATTAAACTTAGCGTTAGCTGGGAGGCAACCCATGTAATTTTTATATATATTATGATTTGGTGTCTTTTAATTTTTGTGTGTTTAATTTGTGTAGGTAAAGTCAAGTTTCAGGATGGAAGAAGGTTGGGGTTGGTGCTCAGAGCGCCAATCCGGACCGTATTTATGTCTGATTCATGAATACGAACATCCCCTTATTCCATAATATTACTTATTTATGGTTGCACCTCTTGTTCTTATATACGTATTCGATCTGATTACGATTAGATTGAAACTAAATGTGGTTTAGTGATATGTATATATTAGACAAAGGCCCGATAATATATAATGCAGTACACAGTTACAAAGTTAGTTTGTAATTGACATTGGGAAGTGTCACTGCTATATGAATATTATCAAACATAGTTCCTGGTCAAGATTTGCTAACACGGGTCGGTTAGTCAAATCCGTTGAGACCAGTACATGTCGTATATCGAGACTTGGTCCGATGGTTTATCCCAATGAACCATGAGTCTAGGGAGACTCGTATAGACGTGTAGGTGTTTATAGTGGATAAACACTGAACGGCTCACCGAAGATTCTTAATGGATGGTACGCCAACGTCAATAAGAATCTTCTCGGGTTGAGTAGCATAGTGGTCCTTCGACTTGAGACACCACTGTGGATGTATGAGACATCCTCCACACTTAGATGGCAGTCACGTCACCGATCTATTTAGATCAGACCTCCGCCTGTTCGTTGGGTGTGGATCGATCCTCAGGATATCCTGTGTGTGTCAAGATAGGATCCGTCAGTTCTGTGTACAGAGCATAGGTAGTCCATATATATTAGCAGTCTGTTAAATCTGTGG
Organism: Zanthoxylum bungeanum; assembly: GCA_019454045.1. Classification (NCBI taxonomy): domain Eukaryota; kingdom Viridiplantae; phylum Streptophyta; class Magnoliopsida; order Sapindales; family Rutaceae; genus Zanthoxylum; species Zanthoxylum bungeanum. Next base: position 644,709 of record SKCR01024899.1, on the reverse strand, counting down.
CCACAGTATACATCGGAAGTAAGTTCCGAGTGTTATTTAGAGATTGCTAATAGATACGTCGACGAGATAATACCTATAGAGATTTGACGTTTACATCTATATCTCTGGGATTATCTGGATACCTGTGACGGAGGGATTATACGTATGCAATGACCTCGACCTGTATGATTCAGCTAGTTTATCCGTGATCGTCATAATCTACGGGTGGATAGATTATGGACATGAAATTGGATTTCGTGACGGATATACCTGAATCTAGAGAGTCTCAATAATGAAACATACTCGTAGAGCACTAGAGCAACATTTATGAATAATGATGATTATTTATAAATCGTTTAATCGTTAAACGAAAAATACATGCGAACGGGCCGAACCGTCATTTCCTAATTAATGTGTATTTGTATTTAATATATGATATTATTAAATACACATTAATAAATAGTCAAATAAAGGTATTTGACATATATCATCAATATATGTATTTGAGATATTTAAAGTAAATATAATACATATATTTGATATATTTGTATTTAATTAATTATTTAATTATTTAATTGTTAAATGATTAATATAATTAAAATATAAATATATCACCAAATGATAAAGTTAGGAAATGATTATAAGTGTAAATGTTTGTTGACTTTACATTAAAGGAAAAGGTTGTCAAATTGATTTTGACTTCTTAAGATATTTGTTCAAAATTGTTTGAAAAATAAAAATATCTTTTTCCTTTTTTTTCTTATAATTTCGGCCAATACACTTAATATATAAGAGTTATATTTTTCTTAGTTGCATTTGTTGACTTAATTAAATATCTTTAAAGTTGTTTTAGATATTTAACCAAGTTGATGAACAAATGAAAGACAAATGAAATGAAATTAATATTCTTGTATTGCCTTGCCAATTTCGGCCAAGGGCTTTTTCCAGCAAGTATATATGTTTTTCATTTCATTTCTTTTAACCTAATACACTTTAACCAAAAACTCCATTAAAGGAAGCAAAGAAGCTTGAGAGAAAAGAAAGAAAAATCAAGAAAAGCTTGGAATTTAGTAAGTATTTCCAACCTTCCATTAGAGAGGAATTTGTTCTCTTGATCTAGGCAACATCTTGTGATGTTCTTGAGTTTTTCTATTCTTTATTCTTGTGTTTTTGTGGATAAGTTTTGGTGAAAGTGTAGAGCATGTATAATGGAGAAAGCTTGTGACTAGTGTAGTTATAAGTGTTCTTTTAAGGTTTTGGAAACCATGTTGCTAATCTAGAGTTGTTGACCCACTCTTAGATGACCTAGATTTATCTTGAGTTGTTTCATTGTTTGAGACTTTGATTGGATGGAAGAAACATGATTGAAGTAATTGATTTAACCAATTTGGTCTAATTTGTCCAATTTGAAGAAATTGAAAAATTAGGGTTCATGACCAATTCCAAATTTGGGGGTTTTCATATATGTTGTGTATTTGGATGTGTATATGATGCATATAAAGTTTCATGTTCATTGGATTACATCTTGATGTGTTTTGAAGCATGAAATGACCAAATGGACAAAATGCCCACCTTAGGTGACATTCGGCCAAATGAATAGATTTTGGGATTTTTGGTGCTTTTGGTGTTTTGATGTTTTGAACATGCTAAGTTCATCTTAAAAATGATTTAGAATCATTCAAAATTGATTAGATCAATTTCGGACTAAAATGGACAAAATACTAAAGTAAGGGTAATTTGGTAAATTCACCTAAATATGATTTATTGAATTTTATTTCATAATTTGATTATTGGAATATTAAATAAATATGTTTATTTAATTAATCCGAGAAAAAGTTTTGAAATCGGAAGATACGATCTTCCGCCGCTTCCGCTGCGTTACCGGATTTAGCCCCTAAAACCCCTACAAAATGGTATCAGAGCGAGTCTGATTCTAGGCCTCCATAAAATGTTTAGCTTGTTTTATTCAATGTTCAATCATGTTTTCTTGACTTTATACATGCTTGTTATAATCTAATTTGATTAGATTTAGGGTGTATGACACTTAATGGAATATCCCCGTTTAATAAGGTTTTAAAAGTAACTAGTATTTGGAATACTTGTTTCTTGGTCCGTCTTGTCAATACGGTTTATAAATATCTTTTCGTTGACTACATCCGAGACCGTGCCTCTGCTGTGAGGGTGTAGCTGATAGAAATTTATTTATGCCGAATGTATATTAGATACTAGATAAATTCAAGCGAAAGCGGAATCCTGAACGTGCCCTAGCTGTCAGGGTTACGCAAGTAACTTGAGTTTATCATTGACAAGTTTAACCTTGGTACGTCTCCTTGTGGGCCTGCCTTCGCAGCGACAACGAGAAACGGCCAGGACCGGAACCTTGGAGTCACTAGTGAGTGATTGACAATTAGTTGTCTACCTGTGAATATACGTCGGCGAGACCGTGCCTCTGCTGTGAGTCGAAATATATTCATGGGGTCCTCTTCCCATTATGGAATTCGATTTAATTATTGAATTCTCGTCTTTCCGTTGGGGATTACGGTATTACGTAAAAATAGTGGGAGGCACTGCTAAGTTTAAAATATTCCAAAACTTAGGCAGTGTATGTTATTATGGAAATTGCCGCTTGTTTGTTTCCTTATTCTATTGTTTATATAGAATTAAACTTTTATTTACTGCACACATATTATGATATTTTATCTGACTAGACTCTTGGTAGCAGTTATTCTAGAATAGGTTCTAGATACTACTAGACTAGGATATTATTAGATTGGTCTAAACCATCGGGAACTGTTGTTCCGATTTTCTTAAAAATAAAGATGGTTAATGACTTAGTTTCTAAGTCATGATAGATAATCTAGATAGATATCCCTTTAGGATATAATACTTTAGAGATAATAGTTTCTTATGCAGTAAGAATTGACTTGAATTAGTTCATGTCTCGAGATTCTTGACTGCCATTTAGAAAGCCCTATTAGGTATTTGTTTATCTAGTAATGACGTTTCTAAGCTTTAATTACCTTTAGAGGTAATGTGTCTGACACAATTTGGTAATCAGTTATTTACAATTGTTGTGAATAGTTGAATGTAAATAGTAAAGCTAAAGAAAGGAGATGCGTATATTTGTGTATAGAAAATATTGATTTTCACATACTACAACTATAGGTATTGGATACCAGATCTCCCGTCTAGTTATTTGAAATATTGGTTAACGATTGTTTTGATATTTGATATCGGAACTTGCGACTATTGGATAGTCACTTGTTCTTTATAAATAATTGTTACATATTTTATAATAACTAGTAGTGTCATTGATTTAGAGATAAACATTAAGAAAAATTATTCGGTAAAGTAAATAATTTAGAACGGTGCTTTATGAATTTAATCACTTAAGTATAGGATGCTTATTCCGTATGGTAAAGGATGGTTTGATACTAGATCACACCACACATCCTTATCCATTTAATGAATATTGTATTCAGGAAAGTGATTAAGATTTCATTTAACCAATGATTGTCATTGGACCACCAGATTTATTTAACTGATACATTGGATGTATGTAGTTTTATAAATAATAATTGCTTAAGGTAGTTTTCTATACTTCGTAACTTAGTTGATGAATTGTCATAACTTAGTTATGTGTTTCTGAAGGAACACATATTGAAAGTCTTGAAAGTATCAAGTACTTTCAATCCGTTCTGATGAAACGTAGATTGAACATTTTTGACTTGTTCAAATATATTCAATCTAAAGGTTTTAGAGAATTCTATCCTCAAAATTCATAACATGTCTTTGAACTGTTCAAAGATCTTTGATACGATCAAACGTATGAATTTAAAGCAATTAGTTCTAAGGTTATTTAGTGAATATGATTCATATTCAATATTATTCTTCCATGATTCCATCTTGATGGAATTTAGTAGTGGGAGCAATCGAATCTTATATGATTTGATTCGTCTTATATTGAATGTTCCGAATTAGTTTCAATACTCTTGGGATTATACTCCAGTAACACTATTCGTCTCTTTAATTAATGTTCCATTATTTTCTACAGTTGCATATATGATATGTATAGGTAGAAAATTTGAATCTTGAAAAGTTTGAGATTTCAATCTTTCTTTATATAATAGTTATATAATGGAAATTACTTACACCTCGGAGGTATAAGTAAAAGTTTATCGTTTATTCTGTTTAATAGAATATTGTATTCTTTAATAGAATATTTTTCCTACGATTCTAAGTAATAAAATCGTTTTATTACTTGGTGTGTAACATCAGATGTTAACTATTGTAGAAAAGACTTGACTTATTGAAGTCAAATGTGATAATGATAAATTATAAATGGAACTATGTAATTAATAAGATGAAACAACCCTTATACATCTTCCGTGCAAGTCCAATAGGGTAACAGAATCATTCATGAGTATTTGATACTTAATGGTTCCGTTGTTTTCTTATGAAGAAAAATTATCCTATGACTTTTAATGGAAGCGATATTTGATATCGATTCTGGAAGTTCACCATTGAACCTTAGATCTAAGATTGTTCATAGCTTACTATGATCAAGTTTTGAACTTGATTAAGCTTTCATTATGAATTAGTTCATGATATGTGCTAATTGTTTGCGCAGCGAAAGCATTGTGAGCTTATTAAAGGTTTGACCTTTACAGTATGACAGTGAGAAAAGTTATACTCAGCAATCTATTGTAGATTCTGAGAAAACTTATCTCTAGTCACACTAAATGAACAATTTAAGATATATTGGTTAATGTTGATTATAAACTGTATATTTTAGCTAAAGAATGCAAAGTGGCGTTTTTGGATGACTTATTCAGATAAGAGATCAGTTGTGATTTCCTTATTTGAAGAGTTCATTCTGGAATGGCCCTAGAGTTTGTGTTCTGCTGAAATTGCAGTTTAGTGTGCTAGCTTATAGAGCCTATTGTAGACTCGGATAAGTCTTCCAGAAATATGTGTTCTCTATTTTTGATATCGTCAGATTGTCTGATCTTGTCAAAGTATATAGAATACATATGTGATAAAAGGGTTAGTGGGAGCGTACAAATTACTTTCTAGTGTTATATATCCTAACGACATTATCATTATTATAGTAATAATGAGATGTTTGTGAGGTAAAAGATTTACCTAAGTCTTCTTTACTCCGTGAAAAGTGGGAGTAGTCTCTGTTATATTTGATATAAAGTTTTATATAAGATATAAACCAAGAGACTTGTGAGATACTCCTATTATTCGTACATTAGATATGATCTAATAAAGGACATAACTAGGCTATCTGTATGACAGTTAGTATAACTGTTGGACAGTTATTGTGTGTCTTATATAAAGTATTCATCTTTCGTAAATGATGATTCCTTTTTCGAAAGAGATATTGATTAGAATGTCTAGTCAATCTTATGTATCATTTGATGATGACATAATAAATACTTTATTATGTGCGATTATCGATGTCGATTTAATCGTAATTGTTACGAGTTATTTTGACATCTTATAGACCATATGATGGATCTTGAAACACGTTCTTTGTGATCTTTGAGATATTAAGAACGAGTTTCTAATTCATGGAGAATATAGTCTGCAACCATTAGGGTCATATTAGTTTTGAGACTAATTATGACGTTAGACAGTCTACGTCATAAAGAGTCACAAAAGATGCAGTGGGAGTGTCACGAAGGATTCTACTTTTATAGTGGAATTAAATGCAACTTATAAAGTATTGACTTATGAAGTTGCATAGTGACCTTATAAAATAGAAGTTTTGAATTGTTATTGTGCTTGCGGTTGTCTTCATAGTATTTTGGATTTGATCCTTAAATACTTGGACAACTCAGTAGCTGTAGCACAATACTGATGTAGCATCAGAGTCATATTAATGTATAATCTAGATTCTACAAAATATGAATGATGCTGACTATGGGAAACGATGGAGTTTGTTTGACAAACTCAATATGTCATAGCGGACTTGTTTTTGTTGCCTACCTCTTAAGTACTGGGTGAGCTTTTGAGGGCCATGTGCATACGATGCACATTGAGATGAGTATATGATACCGTGGATTGGCACTAGAGCAAGTGGGAGAAATTGTTGGGGTTGGTGCTCAGAGCGCCAATCCGGACCGTATTTATGTCTGATTCATGAATACAAACATCCCTTTATTCCATAATATTACTTATTTATGGTTGCACCTCTTGTTCTTATATACGTATTCGATCTGATTACGATTAGATTGAAACTAAATGTGGTTTAGTGATATGTATATATTAGACAAAGGCCCGATAATATATAATGCAGTACACAGTTACAAAGTTAGTTTGTAATTGACATTGGGAAGTGTCACTGCTATATGAATATTATCAAACATAGTTCCTGGTCAAGATTTGCTAACACGGGTCGGTTAGTCAAATCCGTTGAGACCAGTACATGTCGTATATCGAGACTTGGTCCGATGGTTTATCCCAATGAACCATGAGTCTATGGGAGACTCGTATAGACGTGTAGGTGTTTATAGTGGATAAACACTGAACGGCTCACCGAAGATTCTTAATGGATGGTACGCCAACGTCAATAAGAATCTTCTCGGGTTGAGTAGCATAGTGGTCCTTCGACTTGAGACACCACTGTGGATGTATGAGACATCCTCCACACTTAGATGGCAGTCACGTCACCGATCTATTTAGATCAGACCTCCGCCTGTTCGTTGGGTGTGGATCGATCCTCAGGATATCCTGTGTGTGTCAAGATAGGATCCGTCAGTTCTGTGTACAGAGCATAGGTAGTCCATATATTATTAGCAGTCTGTTAAATCTGTGGCCACAGTATACATCGGAAGTAAGTTCCGAGTGTTATTTAAAGATTGTTAATTGATACGTCGACGAGATAATACCTATAGAGATTTGACGTTTACATCTATATCTCTGGGATTATCTGGATACCTGTGACGGAGGGATTATACGTATGCAATGACCTCGACCTGTATGATTCAGCTAGTTTATCTGTGATCGTCATAATCTACGGGTGGATAGATTATGGACATGAAATTGGATTTCATGACGGATATACCTGAATCTAGAGAGTCTCAATAATGAAACATACTCGTAGAGCACTAGAGCAACAATTATGAATAATGATGATTATTTATAAATCGTTTAATCGTTAAACGAAAAATACATGCGAACGGGCCGAACCGTCATTTCCTAATTAATGTGTATTTGTATTTAATATATGATATTATTAAATACACATTAATAAATAGTCAAATAAAGGTATTTGACATATATCATCATATATGTATTTGAGATATTTAAAGTAAATATAATACATATATTTGATATATTTGTATTTAATTAATTATTTAATTATTTAATTGTTAAATGATTAATATAATTAAAATATAAATATATCACCAAATGATAAAGTTAGGAAATGATTATAAGTGTAAATGTTTGACTTTACATTAAAGGAAAAGGTTGTCAAATTGATTTTGACTTCTTAAGATATTTGTTCAAAATTGTTTGAAAAATAAAAATATCTTTTTCCTTTATTTCTTTATAATTTCGGCCAATACACTTTATATATAAGAGATATATTTTTCTAAGTTGCATTTGTTGACTAAATTAAATATCTTTAAAGTTGTTTTAGATATTTAACCAGTTGAACAAATGAAAGACAAATGAAGATGAAATTAATATTCTTGTAATTTGCCTTGCCAATTTCGGCCAAGGGCTTTTTCCAAGCTTGTATATATTGTTTTTCATTTCATTTGCTTTTAACCTAATTCACTTTAACCAAAAACTCCATTAAAGGAAGGCAAAGAATGCTAGAGAGAAAAGAAAGAAAAATCAAGAAAAGCTTGGAAAATAGTAAGTATTTCCAACCTTCCATTAGAGAGTAATTTGTTCCTCTTGTTGTGGGCAACATCTTGTGATGTTCTTGAGTTTTTCTATTCTTTATTCTTTGTGTTTTTGATGGATAAATGTTTGGTGAAAGTGTAGAGCATGTATAATGGAGAAAGCTTGTGACTAGTGTAGTTATAAGTGTTCTTTTAAGGTTTTGGAAACCATGTTGCTAATCTAGAGTTGTTGACCCACTCTTAGATGACCTAGATTTGATCTTGAGTTGTTTCATTGTGTTGAGACTTTGATTGGATGGAAGAAACATGATTGAAGTAATTGATTTAACCAATTTGGTCTAATTTGTCCAATTTGAAGAAATTGAAAAATTAGGGTTCATGACCAATTCCAAATTTGGGGGTTTTCATATATGTTGTGTATTTGGATGTGTATATGATGCATATAAAGTTTCATGTTCATTGGATTACATCTTGATGTGTTTTGAAGCATGAAATGACCAAATGGACAAAATGCCCACCTTAGGTGACATTCGGCCAAATGATAGATTTTGGGATTTTTGGTGCTTTTGGTGTTTTGATGTTTTGAACATGCTAAGTTCATCTTAAAAATTTTAGAATCATTCAAAATTGATTAGATCAATTTCGGACTAAAATGGACAAAATACTAAAGTAAGGGTAATTTGGTAAATTCACCTAAATATGATTTATTGAATTTTATTTCATAATTTGATTATTGGAATATTAAATAAATATGTTTATTTAATTAATCCGAGAAAAAGTTTTGAAATCGGAAGATACGATCTTCCGCCGCTTCCGTTGCGTTACCGGATTTACCCCTAAAAACCCCTACATGAGTTTCTCGCAAAATCTTCACAAAGCAATTTCCTTCTCTCCCTCAAAACTCTCTGTGAAAGTCTAGAAGCTCGCTTGGAACGGATGAGACTTCTAATGATTAAAGGTATTCCTATGACATTCGTTGGATATTGAAGCACGAGTTCGATGGGCAAGGTGAGTCTTCTGACTCTTTTATTCATATCTGTCTGATTTAGGAAGAGCACATATGCTAAAAAGAGAAGAGCCAAAAGATATGTGTTTGGTTTATAAATGTGTTCGTATGTTTTTGTTGATACTGCGTTGTCGATCTTTAGGAATGGTGTCTTATAACAACCCGCGAAGATAAGATTAAAATACAGTATGATGGCTTGAGTAAGGAGTCTTTGGATGACATATCTAAGACTCTTGAGACGCTCCCAGTGGATATGTGGCACACGCTAATTCACATGTTATATAAACAATTCGTAAAGAAAGACAAAGTTGTCTCGAGGGAATCTGACTTTAAAAAGACCATGTTTTTCCAATTTATAAGAAAATTGGATGGGAAGCCTTGTCTCTGACTATAGAGACGTCATTCAAGCCGTCACTTTCTTGTAATATTATTTTTTCTTTGTCTTTAACTAATAATTTGATTTGTTTGTTATTTTCTACGACATGACCAGACCTTTTGACTTTCAACTTTCACGATTTATTTTATTTTTTTGTCTACTAATCGTCCGTTGGAAGATACTAGTGTTATTAATTACTCACCATTTTCAGTATCTACAAATTCAACTCATCATTGCACTCTTGAAGGCATCCAGAGCTGAGAAAGAAACACATAAAAAATGGAAGCCACTTCAAGAAGACGAGTGTAAATATTTGTGTGTTTTGCGGTACTAGTGTTGGTACTAAGCCACAATACGTAGCAGCAGCACAAGAATTGGGTCGAGTCTTAGCCGAAAGAAATATGCACTTAGTATAAAATGGCGGTGGCAATCTTGGAATAATGGGGATCGTTTCAAAGGCTGTACAGGATTGAGACAGTCAAGTCTTGGGAAACATCCCAAAACCCTTGGCGGATGCGAATCTTATTGGATCATCAAACGGCGAGGAACTAATTGTGCCAGGTATGTCTGAACGACTGGTAGAGATGATTAACCGTGCTGATGCTTTTATTGCTTTGCCAGGAGGCTTGGGCACGATGGACGAAATTTTTACAGTACTATCTTAGGCAAACTTGAACATACACCAGAAACCGCTTGGACTGTACAATGTTGATGGATTTTATGATTTTCTTTGTCTGTTTCTTGATGATGCCCGGAGAAATTGGTTTGTGTCAAAGCCTGTAAAAGAACTCCTCTTTACTACCAGAACTGCCCCAAATTTAATTGACCAAATCTTAACCTTTAACTTTTCATTTAGATGTAGAATTTCAGCTAACCACGTACAATTTTCTAAACTCTTCTTCTACTGTTTAAGACATTGGGGACAATGTCTCATTTAGGTTTGGGGGATGCGAATAGTTAAATTGTATCTTATTTTTATTATTTTTTTTTTAGTCAAAATTTTTCGAAAAAGCCAAAAAAATTTGAAAAATTTTACAAAAACCAATTTTTTTTTTTGTTTTTATTTGATTAATCAGGTGAAATTGGTGTGAGATAGCTGTGTAATGAATTTTCATTCCTGAGACGTATCTCAACCTATTTTGGAACAAGTTAATTTTTGTTTATTTCCTTTTAAATTATTTAATTTGTGAATTCTCCATAAAACTAACTAAAATGGATCTTCATATGCTCAGTTGACAAATATTATCAATATGCATGGTAACATACAGACATGAGATGTAATTAAAAAGTTTGTAACATTGAGTGCTCTAGTTTAATTTGAGGAAGCACCTAAAAAAGCGATGGGATATAAAAAAAAAAAAAAAAAAAAAAACGTCATAGATCCGAGTTATTAAGTCTGTAAGGGTGTTTTAACACCTAGTGCCCTAAAACCAACTAGTTTGGGAGTCACTGGCCCAACACTCGTTACATGGATCGAAGATGTTGCAAAAAAAAAATGCATCTGTATCGAAAATCTGAGTAATTAAGTCCTTAGGGGTGTCTTAACACCTAATGTCCTAAAGTCAACTGGTTTGGGAGTCACTGACCCAAAGCTCGCTACATAGATGAAAGATATTGTATATAAATAAAAAATCAGAAAAAAAAATCAGAAAAATTATTCAATTGCTTAAAAAAAGGTGTGAATTCTGATATAATTTTAGGACAAAAATATTACTATCTCTCAAATGCACTTATGACTATTGTGGGCAAAATGAGTTGATTAATATTTTGTTAGTTGTGTATGTGGAGAATGGTAAAAATAATCAGAGAATTTACTTATTCAGTAATTTAAAAAGAAATAAAACAGCTATTACATTGGATAAAAAGTTTCACATGTTTAGTTACTAACTTCTTTATTCTATTTTCTCTTGTCTTTTTGCTTTTGTGTGCATTAATTTTACTATTTGTTTACTTTTATCAAATGTTTGTGGGTATCGTTGCTGTAAGCCCTCACGAGACTACAACTCGTCCACTAGGGACACCTATGGGTTTAAAGACTTGTTGCATATGCTAAATGCAACCGTGATCCCTACGAAAGTGGCTTAGTTTAATTTTAATTGTTTCTTGTATTTTATTTTATTATTTTGCTCGAGGACAAACAAAATGTTAGGTTTGGGGTGTTATGAGCGGAAAATATATCAATATTCACCGCCCATTTTACTTAATATTTTGTTTAGTTTCTCGGGTTTGATGAATGTTTTGATGTGTTTTAGTTTATTTTGCAGATAAAATAATATTGGGACTCAAAGAAATCATTTAGGAAGAAATGTGGGTCAAATAATGGTAAAAATTGGACTTGACATATTAATTTTGGAGATTGAAAACTTGAAAGGGCGTTCTAACAAAGTACAGTTTCGGAAATTTCTGTTTTACGCAATTATCGTATTTTGGGAATAACTTATTACTCTGATATCAGATTGAGCTGATTCAAGTTCCAGATTAATGAAGACTCAAATATCTACAACTTTGAAGAATAAAATAATTTCGAATTCTGAATATTTCATGACCGAAATTGATGAAACATCCGTAAGTGTGTTATGCGTAATTATTAAAGTCATTTTCAAAGAAAAAAATAAATAAATAAAAATAGTCAAACTTCTACCAAATATGATAGCAATTAGTGGAGGATTTGGTGGAGAAATTAGTGGAGCAATTAAAAATGGATTTGGTGGAGCAATTAAAAATGGATTTGGTGGAGCATTTAATAATGGATTTGGTGGAGGTAAAATTTTGCCTATAAATACCAAGCCATTTCATTTGTAAATTCATACTTTCTTCTTTGAAATTCCTGAAGAATAACTAAGAAGATTATATCTTGTTTATTTATTTACAGCTTTCAATAATTAATTTCCGCTTTCGCACTTTCTTTTCTTTACTTTTCAGTTTTTACTTTCCGCAATTTACTTTTACGCACAATATTTTTCTTTCTTTACTTTTTCAGTTTTTACTTTTCGAGCAATGAGGAGGTAACTCCCTCTTGCTGGGGTAAAATATAAAGCTTTTATTATTGATATTTAGATTAATATCCCATAATTATAATATAATAACTATTTAAAATCTGATTTAACGAGGATATCGCCATATTGGTCGGTTGGTAATTAATTATAAATTGGTTTTAACCTGACTAAGCATGGATATCGTCTGGTTGGTCGGTTGATAATTAATTATTAATTTGACTTTATCAGGATACCGCCTATATGGCTGGTTGGTAATTATCATGCAAAGTTAATATATTATATTAATGGAGATATCTAAAATAGTAGTAATAAAAGTGGATCATTTTACCTCAGCATTTTCTTTATTGTACTTTTATTTTATTTACTTTCAACATTTACTTTCCAATAATTTAATTTCCAGCATTTACTTTCCAGTAATTTAATTTCCAGCATTTACTTTATGTCTTTTCTTTTATTTAAGTTTTTACTACCCGTAAATATGTGTCGTAACTAAGCCAGTTATCTGGATTTGTGATGAAATCCAATATCACCGGTTTATAAGGGGTTAAATTACAGTTTGGGTAATATAAAGGTTTATTTATTGAGCCTTAATCCTAATGTTTTTTATTAACTGGCCATTAATAAAATTGAACTGGTAAACTTAAAATGAACTTGGAAAAGAGATTTTAGGTTAAAGACCTTAGACTCAATAGCCCACGATCTTCATTGAGGATAGATAACCCTTTAATAGATTTCCTTACATTATAGGAATATACATGTCGAGCGGGGTAGCCATAATTGGAACTTAATCTTAATGAATTCAGATAACTTGGTTAACATATGAATATGATTAATTGAGTTATAATGGGTATTTGTATTTGACCATCGGAAGAGGCTTTTACATAATTTCGTGTTCCAGGTTAATAAACCAATATATTATAAAAACGTAAAATAACCACTTCATCTTTTAAAAAGATATTGGAAGGATTCACAACCCTGGATAGTTTTATAAATTTGAATTTTGTTCAATCTACTTTCAAGCAATTTTATTTACTTGTTTTAATTTTAAAGTCATCACTCAATCAAACAATCAATCCATTAGATACTTGTAAACATTTAACTTCATAAATTGATAACAAAAGGTTTTAAGTTCTCGTGTGATCGATACTTCTTATACTACTTGAACGATAAGTGCGCTTGCATTATACGCGTGTGATTACGCACCGGTCATATTTCTAAACTGAAATAGACTTAGATTAATTTAATTAATCATAATTTAAACTTAGTAAAATCATATACTGTATCACAATAATCTTGGTAGTATAGATTAAAGTTAATATTAGGGTGTTCAATTATCACAAACATACATGAAGTGATAAAGTTGAAAATTAATTGTGTGTTGCATACTTGGTTGAGAATTAAAAGTGTAATCCTACACAAGTAATTTCATCCAATCTTGATTGACACATACATATATACACATATATTTACACATATTTAGTATTGTATTGTGATTAGAAATGTAATACTAAGTTTGAATTGCTAAGAGATTCTATTGAGGAAACGTTTAAATGATATTATGTCAAAAAGACGATAAGAGCCTAAGTGGTCAGTGATTTAAGTGGTTACTCCGGACCCCCCTCGTCCTCTGGGAATATTCCTTTATTTACTTTTCATAAGAAACCTTAGTCGAAATTCAAGGACTTGTGTTTATTGGTACTACTGTCCAATAGAACAACGAGTGGATACTTAGTATATCACTTGAACAAGATCATATATTGATCGTTGTGCAATTTATCTTTTGTAGACTTATTGACCCCTATTTGTTTTTCCAGTTACACATGGCTAGCGGAAACATCACAGTATCGGTCGCTCATGGAGAAAAATCGGAAAAGTTTGGTAGGGCAAACTTTAAACAGTGGCAGAGCAAAATGTTGTTCTACCTGACAACTCTCCAGTTGGCTAAGTACCTCAAAGATCCTCCGGGTCCTGTGGAGGGTGAATCGGAAACGGCCAAGCAACTGCGAGAAGAGACATGGTCGTTTGGTGGCTGCTTATGCATGAACTACCTTTTGGGTGGACTTGACAATACATTGTACAATGTGTACCAAGACATGACTTCTGCGAAAATTTTATGGGAATCTCTCGAGAAGAAATACAAAACCGATGATGTCGGGCAAAAGAAATTTATCGTGGATATGTTCCTGGACTACAAGATGGTAGATTCAAGAACAGTAATGTCTCAGTAGGGTGAACTGCAATTGATCATTCATGAAATATTGGATAAATGGATGAAACTCTGTTAGACGTTTCAAGTTGCTACTATCATTGAAAAGTTACCTCCATCATGGAAGGACTTCATGAGCTATCTGAAACACAAAAAGAAGCAGATGAGTCTTGAAGACTTTGGAGTTCGACTGAGGATCGAATAGGACAACAGGAAGTCTGAGAAGGCCAGCTACAAGACTATGGAGTCTAAGGCCAACATCGTCGAGGGTGTAAAGGGTAGCAAGAAGAGAAAGAACAGTTGAGCTGATTCTTCCCAGGCTAACAAGAAGTTCAAGAGATAGTGCTACAACTGTGGAAAGAGCGATCATATGGCAAATGACTGCATAAACAAGAAGTCTCAAGACAAGGGCAAGAAAAATAAAAATGAGGCTCATGTCACTGAAGATGAGTAGCTGACTGATGAGATCACATAGATGAATCTATCAGCAGTGGTAACTGAAGCAACTTGGTTATGAATCCTAGAGAAAGATGAGTAGACATTGGGGCTACTCGTCATATCTATGCTGATAGCAAGATGTTTTCCTCGTATCAAAAGGTTGATGGCGGCGATCATCTGACAATGGAAAACTCGTCTACCTCAAGAGTGGTTGAACAATGCACAGTGGTTCTGAAGATGACATCTGGAAATGAGCTTACATTGAAGTCGGAAGAACTTGGTCTCGGGCTCTCTCCTTAGCAAGACTGGTTTTAAGCTTGTATTTGTTTCTTATAAATTTGTATTGACCAAAAATGATGTGTATGTAGGAAAATGATATCTCACTTAGGATCTTTTTCAAATTCAATGTAATGATTGTTAATCGACACAGTGCTATAAATAAAGCTACAACTTTCGCTTATATTATTGAGTCACAAAATGTATGGCATGGGAGGTTATGACATGTTAATTATGATACAATGCGTAAATTAATTAACATGTACCTTATACCTAAATTTGCAATTGATAGCCAACATAAGTGTGAGGCATGTGTTGAAGAAAAAATGCATAGAACATCATTTCATTCAATAGAACAAAGTTCTGAACCCTTGGAACTTGTACACAATGATGTGTGTGATATGAATATTGTGCAAACAAGAGGGGGTAAAAAGTATTTCGTCAATTTTATCGATGATATCACAAGATTCTATTATGTGTATTTGTTGAAGAGCAAAGATGAAGCTATTGAGAGCTTTATACACTATAAGAACGAAGTTGAAAATCAACTTGGCAAGAAAATCAAGAGAATTTGGAGTGATAGAGGTGGTGAATATGTGTCACCATTCGGTGAATATTGTTCCGTTCATGGAATTATTTACGAAACCACTGCTCATTATTCGCCTCAATTAAACGGGATTGCTGAGCGTAAAAACCTAACATTGAAGGAAATGATGAACGCCATGTTGACAAGTTCTGGGTTACCCCAAAACTTGTAGGGGGAAGCCTTGCTTTCCGCAAACTACGTTCTAAATAAGCTACCTCACAGAATATTGTACAAGACACTATATGAGTTGTGGAAAGGTCACGTACCTTCCTATAAATACCTAAAAGTGTGGGGGTGTCTTGCCAAAGTAATGGTTCCTAAACCTATGAAGGCTAGAATATGACCCAAAACTATTGATTGTATATTAATTGGATATGCTCGCAACAGTAGTGCGTATCGATTCTTGGTACACAAGTCTGAGATTCCTGACATCAATCCGAATATGATAATTGAGTCAAGGAATGCTATATTTTTTGAAGAGACATTTCCTTGTAAGGAAAGACAAAAAACAGAGTCTGTCAAAAAGGCTATTGATAATGTCAAAGATAATGATCAGGTTGACCAAAAGTCAGATCAACGTACAAACGTTGAGACACTCGAACCTAGACGTAGCAAAATAGCTAGAACGTCTAAGTCGTTTGGTCCCGATTTTCTGACATACTTGTTAGAAAATGAGCCTCAAAGTTATAAGGAAGCAATGTCTTCACCGGAGGCATCTTTGTGGAAATAGGATATCAACAGTGAGATTGATTTCATCCTACAGAACCATGCTTGAGAGTTTGTTGATCTTCCTCCAGGTTGTAAGCCATTGGGCTACAAATGGATATTCAAACGGAAGATGAAACCGGATGGATCAAAAGATAAGTACAAGGCAAGACTTGTCATAAAACGTTATAGACAAAAGGAAGGCCTTGATTGTTGGGGTTGGTGCTCAGAGCGCCAATTTCCGGTTGTATTTCTTTATGAATATTTCTGTAAAACATTATTATTTTGAATAATATATGCAGTTTGTATAATATAATGTATCTTATAATATGGTAAAGACGTAATGACCTTAGAATGACTAGTCATGGTGCTGTTGCAAAAGCGTCGCAACTGACATTGAGTTGTATCATGACGTTGTCATTCTCAGACAGTTCCTGGTCAAGATTTACACTACTTGGTCAGTAAAGTAAACTCGTTGAGACCGGTACATGTCGTATACTGGAATATATGATTCCAATGGTTTCTCAATGAACCATAAGTCTTGGAGACTAGTATAGACGTGTAGGTGTTTATAGCGGATAAACACTGAACGACTCACCGAAGATTCTTAATGGATGGTACACCAACGTCAATAAGAATCTTATCGGGTTGAGTAGCACTTGTGATTCTTAGACTTAAGATGCCACTGTGGGCACATGAGACATCTTCTACACTTAGATGACAGTCACGTCACCGATCTATTAAGATCAGACATCCGCATGTTCGTTGGGTGTAGATAGATCCTCAGGGTGTCCTGTGTGTATCGAGATAGGATCTGTCAGTTATGTGTATCAGAGCATAGGTAGTCCATATGATTAGCAATCAGATAAAAATCATGGGCCCGTGGTACAATTTAGAAGTTAGTTCTAAATGTTCTTTTTGAGATTGCTAATAGAATAGTCGACTGGATAATCCCTATAGAGATTTGACGTTTACATCTATATCTCTGAGATTTATCTGGATACCTGTGACGAAGGAATTATACATTTGCCATGACCTCGACATGTATGATTCAGCGAGTTTATCTGTGATCGTCATAATTTACGGGTGGATAAATTATGGACACGAAATTGGATTTCGTAACGGATATGTCTGAATCTAGAGAGTCTCGCTAATGAAATATACTCGTAGAGCACTAGGGCAACAATTATAAATAATATTGATTATTTATAAAGTCGTTTAAAGGTTAAACGCAAAATACATGTGTAGAGACCCGATAGTCATTTCCTTAATTTTTGTGTATTTACATTTAATATTAGATTAATTTAAATACACATTAATTAAATGTCGAATTGAGATATTTGACTAATATTATAAATATATATATATATATATGTATTTGATATTTATTGTAAATATGATACATATATTTAATATATTTGTATTTAAATAATTATTTAATTATTTAATTGCTAAATGATTAAATTAATTAAAATATAAATATTTTAAAGTTAAGATATTTATTTTAATGACTTGAGTTGCTTTTGTTGACTTGCTTTAATTCATTAAATGGTTTGATGATTAAAAATGCAAGTTGATAAAAGGCTTTAAATGAAACAAAAATCAAAAAATATCTAGATATAATTACTTGCAAAATTCGGCCAAGGCTATTTTTGTGCAAGTATATATTGTTTTGTTTCATTTAGGGTTTGTTAACCTAACACACTTTATCAAATACTCCATTGAAGAAAGAAAAAGAAGCTTGAGAGAAAGAAAGGCAAAAATCAAGAAAAGCTTGGAATTTAGTAAGTATTTCCAACCTTCCATTAGAGATAAAAATGTTCCTCTTGTGCTTCACCTTGTGATGTTCTTGTGTTTTTCCATTTTTTATTCTTTGTATTTTTGGTGGATGAAAGTTTGATTAAAGGGTTGAGCATGTATAAAGTTGATAGAATTCTTATAAGACGTTAACTAGCATTCTTTTCATGGTTTTAGAAACTTGTTGCTAATCTAGAGTTGTTGACCCACTCTTAAATGACCTAGATTTGATCTATAGTTATTTCATTGTGTTGAGACTTGATTTGGATGGAAGAAACATGATTGAAGTATTGGATTTAACCAATTTGGTCTAATTTGTCCAATTTGAAGAAATTGAAAAATTAGGGGTTTAAGACCACTTCCAAATTTGGGGCTTTTCATTTATATGGTATATTTGGATGTGTATATGATGCATGTAAGATATTGGGTTGATTGGATTTTGTCTTAATGTGTTTTGAACATTGGAAGTGCAAAATGCACAATTATCACATCCTTGGAGGCTCTCGGCCTTGGCTAAGTTTTTTGTTGCAAATTGTATTTTGACATTTGGGACATGTTAAATTCATATTAGTAATGATTTAGAATCATTCAAAATTATTTTGAACAATTTCGGTTTAAAATAAACAAAATGTTATGTTTAAGGGTAATTCGGTAAATTCACATAAATTTGATTTATAGTGTTTTATTTCATAATTTGATTACTGGATAATAAAATAAATAAGTTTATTTTATTAATCCGAGAAAAAATTTTGAAATCGGAAAATTCTGATTTTCCACTATTCCGCTGCGTTACCGGATTCCCGCAATAAAAACCCCTTCATTGATTACTTTGACACCTATTCACCAGTGACACGTATCACGTCAATAAGAATGCTCATAGTCATAGCAGCTATATTTGGTCTTGAAATATATCAAATGAATGTAAAGACGGTATTCTTGAATGGTGAATTGAATGAAGAGATTTACATAGAACAACCAGAAGGTTTCAATATTCCTGGACAATAATAGAAAGTGTGCAAACTTGTAAAGTCCTTGTATGGATTAAAACAAGCACCTAAACAATGGCATGAGAAATTTGACAAAGAGATGTTGTCAAGTGGGTTCAAAACCAATGAGTGTGATAAGTGTGTGTACACCAAATCAACTCAAAAATGATATGTCATTGTGTGTCTCTACGTAGACGATATGATGATAATTTGTAGTAATCATGAAATGATTCAGTCTACCAAGAAAGTGTTATCCAACAGATTTGATAAGAAAGATTTAATAGTAGCTGATGTGATCCTAGGAATTAAGATTTCTATGACATCAGAAAGATATATATTATCTCAGACTCATTATATTGAGAAGATACTTGAGAAATATAACAAATGAGATCTAAATGTGGCTAGAACTCCTGTAGACCTAACTCTTCATCTATCAAAGAATACTAGCTCAAGCGTATCACGGTTATAGTATTCGAGAATCATCGGAAGTCTGATGTATCTCACGAATTGCACACGAATTGATATCGCTCAAGCTGTGAACATGCTTAGCAGATATACGAGCAACCCAGAACATAACCACTGGAATGCCATAGTAAGAGTTTTGAGGTATCTGAGAGAAACTTCAAAATATGGGCTAAATTATGTGAGATATCATGTTGTTCTAGAGGGATACAGCGATGCTAACTGAATATCTGATACAGTGGATTCTAAATCTACGAGTGGATTTATTTTCACACTTGGTAGTGCAGCCGTGTCATGGAAATCCTCGAGGTAAATATGTATTGCCCGGTCTACTATAAAATCAGAGTTCATAACATTAGACAAAACAACGGAAGAAGCGGAATGACTTCGAAATTTCCTGGAGGATATTCCTAGTTAGCCCAAAATGGTGCCATCGATAAGCATACATTGTGATAGCCAATCGGCTATTGGGAGAGCCCAAAATACAATGTATAATGGTAAGTCTCGACACATACGTCGGAGACATAATACCATACGTCAACTGCTCTCCCTTTAGTAAGTGGATCCGCTAGGTTTTCCTAGATAGCATGTTGAGAAGTCATCGAGTGGAATAAGTTTGAAGCCTATAAATTAAGAATTGTCATTATGGAAACTCAACCTAGCTGACGCCTGACTAGAGATCCCCAAATCTATGTTCAAAATGGACAACTGAAACTTTGTGCAATAAAAAACAAGCACTGAAGAGTTTTATACTCTTTCTCATTCCAATAATGACGCATGGTGCTGCTGTCTGTCAAGGTTAGGATAAATTATGACTTTTAATGATCACTATATTAGGAGATGAGTCTTAATGAGGGTAAAGGCAGATTACATCTTCATAGTAAATCACATATTTCAAGTAAGAAGTGAGGCCGCTTCCATGAGATTTTACAGGCTGATTTCCCTAAAGTACTGGATGAATCCTGGACCGCTGTTCATGGCTGAAATGAACACAACCGTTGAACGAGAAATGGTCGAAGTAAAGCTGTGTGTTGGCAATTATCTTGGTTTACACCAACGGCATAACAGTTCAACATTATGGGTCACTGGTTTGCCAAGTAAATCTGATTGTCATTCACTAGGAAAGGTTCAAGGCGAAAGCTACCTATTTCGATGCAGCTTTAATTCACGGAAACTCTCTCAAGTGTCTGCGTGAATATTTGAAGAATTGTGGGGGATTGTTGTAAATTCTTCAAATATTAAGGGTTGATGGATGAAGGACATGTCCCTTTGATGATACCTCATAGGAAAGGTACACACATGTAGGGACATGTCCTCCAATTTAGAAGAACATACCTCTAGGCTCCAAGGGGTGCACGGGAGGGGTATAACCCTTTGGAGGGTTGCACCTCAAACCAAAGGGTGTCTGTAGGCACTGCATTTTTACACATAAGTCCCTATGATGCGTCTCATTTTGGAGACACTACCTTTTAAGTAACGGAGGTCACGGGAAACGGACATCGGAAGGGGAAATTCAGAATAAACAAGGTTCACTGTTTTCGTTCGTGCTACGTTCGTGTTTACGTTCGAACGTCAAACGGATTGCGAGCGTTCGTGCCGCGTTCGAAGAAGCGTTCGAACGGTGTCGGTAATTCTGGTTTTGCTGCTAGCCTTACATCCAGCCCAATTAGCCCCCCAAAGCCCATAAAACACATCCCAATTTAAATAAATAAATATTAATTAAAACATTAACTAAATAATATAATAATTAAATTAATTAAATGATTAAATAAAACATATACCAAACATAAAATAAACAATTACCAACTTAAACTAAAATCATGCCTAAATTAAACAAATCACATACTAAATCAAAATATAATCATGCCTAATTAAAATCAATCAACCAATTATATTCCCACTCTAATAAGATTATTCCCAAACTTAAAATATTGTATTCCTAAACCAAGCCAATCAAATATTCAACCTTCCCTATCTAGCCAAGATTTGTCCCCCCTCAATCTTTGACTTCCCTTAACCAAACCAATCAAATCTCTTACTTCCCTTATCCAACACCAAATCAAATCCCTCTTTAAATTAGCCCAACCCTTTGCCTATATAAAGAACCCTTCACCAACCTTCTCAACCCTAGTCCCTAGCTCATACACAACACACAAGAAAATTACAGGAAGAAGACACCCAAAAAACAGTAAGCAAAAGATAAAGAGGAAACGGCGGCGAAACCACAAGGAAACAATAGCAAAAGACGGAGAACGACGACTCAAAACAGTAAAGACAACGAACGAGAACAGTGAACCAGTGAACCGGGAGAGTTGCGGAGCATCCACCCTTCCGACGATCATGTACCGTACATCTGAGAGGTGATTTAAAAGGTTAGACCTGAGGGTACCTTTTCATTAGTTTACATTCGTTTTTTTTATTATTATTGAATTTTATTCGCATGAGAGTCGTTTATGGATGCATGTTGTGGCTTGAATGAAATGGAAGAGTGTCGTCTCTTGTGGTATATAGGATGGAAACCCAGACGTAAATTCCGTAGCCGAATCCGAATGGACGGTAGTGCGGTCTGTACTTGGGATACAACTCACGTACCACTTGAGTAAACGGCACCTTCTCTTGTGTTGTGTTGTTTTGGTTTATTTATTTCTTGTCATCTAAATTATGTATGTTGATTATTTATGCATGACTCAATCGAGCGCATGGGCTTAGTAAGTGGAATGAAAGATCCCCTATGGGGAGGGGTTAAAGCCCTTTACCACGATGCTTTGCCGCGCCGGTTGACGTGTGTTCGGTTGGATGCAAGACACGTTCAATCGGACATACTTAGAATAATATGATTGTCTTTATGTTTGTATGCATGATGTGATGTGACGCGCATGAGCTTAGTATGTTGGTCTAAAGGTCCTCTCTTTGAGAGATCAAGAGCCCCAAAAGGCCACCTTTACGACAGTACTTCGTCGCGCCCCTTTATTTTGTTGTTTATGTATTGCGTCCCATTTCATGCATCAGGTCTGTTCCCGTTCGAACGCGTTTACGAACGCAACTCGAACGCGCATGCGTTTTTGCCTTATCATGCATCAGGTTTCATTTCTGTTCGAACGCGTTTACGAACGCCATACGAACGTGAGCATTCTGTTTCATTTCCGTTCGAACGCGTTATCAAACGCCATACGAACGCGAACCTTCTGTTTACCGTTCGAACGCGTTTACGAACGCTACACGAACGCGCACACACTGAACTGAGTCTGTCTTATCATATTCATGCGTAATTGCCTCTTGGTTGATCTTTCTTGTGTTATATAGCCAACCGTATTATTTGTATTCCTGCATTTATCCATTCTATGTGTTTTTGGGATTGTATTCAAGCATGATTAGGCTGTTAGCATGTTTTTGGTTAATAGGTTCATGAGATAGTACTCAAGCATGATTATGTTGTTCTTAGTTTTCCATATCATATGATTGAAATATGTTCATGAGATTGTCATGTGATGTTGCATGTTGTGATGAATTTGTTGATGTATGCATATGAATTTAGGAGCATAATATTTTTGGAAATAAATGTTATTTAAGCCTGGTTAAATTATTACATAAATCCTTTTATTACAAGTGACATAAGTAAGGGACCATTCCGAACCCAACGGTTTGAGGTCTTCCCTTGCGAGGGGTGAGTGCGGCCTTAAATCTCATTTTCCCGGTTCACACCGGGTGGCGACTCCATTACTCTCCGGTTTAGTCCCCCGTGGCTACTCTGTACTCCCAACTAGGCCGCGAGCCTAGGACAGAAAAGCGCCGCCCAGGTTCTGTTGTCCACAGTGTCCTTAAGGCACCCTTCCATGCTTATATAAGGAAGTCTTCATGTTCTTTCTACGGATATGAAATTAATCCGAATTTGTGAGTCTCATTTTACTGTTTTGGGTTAGAGAGAGTTCCTCCACTTTCCAGTTCGAGATCTTGTTAAGGAGTGTCCCTTGAACAAGAGGAATCTGAGTTATCATGGGAGAACATTAGCCACAAAACTCGTAGAGCATCGAGACTGGGCTAATAAGTTCTTAAGGACATAGATATATCTCGACTTGGATCACTGAATTCGTCATTTACCAGGTTTTCTTCATACTCTAAGAATTAGGGTTTATGCATGTTAGTGTAGATCTAAATTTTCGTTATGGATTTAATTGTTTAATGCATGTTGTATTTTCGTTTAATGACACTAAACCACCAACATTATGTTATTTATTTAACACTACTTATGTATAATAAAAGTAGTGTTAAATAAATTAATAAATAATCAATAAAATTAAATGAATAAATGAACATAAAATAAATAACAATAAATAAGAAATTTGTAATATTTATTAAATAAAAAAGAAAGATATATAAAGAGCAAAAAAAAAATATAAATTTAACCAAAAAAATTATAAATAAAAAAATTTAATTAATAAAATAAAATAAGTATATATGTTATTTTTAAATTAATATATATATACACACAACAGAGAGATTTGGAGTAAGGGGTATTATTTGTTAAAGAAAGGGAGAATTTTGTAATTTGGGGGTGGGTGGGAGTAAATTTCATGCATAAGGCTTTGATTAAATTTTGCAGAAGTCTCAAGTCCTATACATAAAGTATACTACTACCAGGAAAGGGAGTAAATCTTTGGTGCAACAGTGGTATGGATGACGTGTTACCACCAACCAATTAGAAAATAACATGTTTAATTTTCTTCATATTTTTTAGTTGTTTTTTGACTTTTTAGCACGCGTGGCAAAGGATGATTGGCTTGTTGCATGGATGACGTGGTACCACTGTTGCACCAAAGATTTTCTCCAGGAAAGGAACACATCGTACCTAGTTTTGTCCAATGAAATTTAGACACGACGACAATTTATTATAAATCTCTGGAATCACTATAGCCCTTGATACGGACATGAGATACATGGGTATCGTAGCAAGCCATTGTTTAGCATTAAAATATTAAAATATTAGTAAAAAAATATTATTAATATTTATATAACATTAAATTACAAGTTCAATATTAATGGTTAAAAGTTACATGTTAACAAATATTTTATATTTATTGATTTTGTTAGATTGTTTGTTTGTTTTTCAAATCATTAAAAGATTGGATGTTATTGTTTAATAATTATATGTTAACGGTTAAAATTGCATAATAATAGTTAGAGATTTCATGTTCCAAAAGATTTCATAATTTTGGTTGCCTGTTATTGTTCAATAATTGTAGGTTAATTATCAAAGTTATATGTTAATGTTTAAAAAATTTATGTTAAAAATTTGATTCGATTCGTTTAGAATTCGATATAAATTTGATTCGTTGATTCATTTTATCACCCCTATTTCCATACAATACAAACAAATCCTTACAGAAATTGGTTCCTAATTATATCACCTTGTTATTTAAATCTCACTAGTAGTTGATTGCAACTTGCCCGTCAAAATATTTTGATAAACCTTCATCTAGTCAAAAAAAGACAGAATCATTTTAAAGTAATTTTAATAATTATGCATCCAATTCTATCATGTATTGGTTGGTTCTATAATTGTGTTTTCCCCCACTTGAAACTGTGGGGAAGTTGCCTTGCTGGTCAAAATTCAAAACCCTTGCAACACGTTGAAGAAGACTGACCCACTGACATTTTTTTTTATTCTTTCATGTTGTTCACTTATTTTGACTTGAACGGATGCTCTTAATTTCTTCAGTATTTTGCTATTTCTAACTTAATTCTTTTTTTGTTTCTAACCTTGTCGTCGATTTATCCGATTTGAATTTAAACGAAATATTTAAATTATTGATTCTCTTAAATTCTTACAATAAATACACTTAATGAAATCAAATTCAGGATTTGATAATCAAATTTTAAATTATTTACTATCATGTCACACCCCTTTGAGACTTGATGAAGTACTCGTCTCAATGTATTTTGTTTAATTTTGTAATATGTATTGCGTGCACGTGCTCTCAGTCATCTTAAATTTTGCCACGTTATTCAAGACCATATTAAATAACGTTTATCGCAAGTACGAGATGGTGACTTAATCATAATGTATGGTATGACTTGCAATAAACATATTTTTTTTAAGCTTATATTTTCCAGGATTCGAAAAAAAAATTACTTAAAAACAGGAATCTCCAAACTAATTTATTCCTCCTCTCTTTTAGGGATGAATAAAAAATAATAGTAATAATAATAAAGGAAGAAAAACAGTGGCGGAGCCACTTCAGGTTTTTTATTTTTTTATTTTTTTTTTTTTTTTATTTATAAATTATATATATATATATATATATATTAGAAAATATAAATAATTAAACAACACTCATAAATACATTATTTTTTTAATTTTTTGAGTTGTATTTTTTTAATATAATATGTAGGTACAAGCCCAAATTAATTAAAAAAATTCCAATATATTTTTATATCAATCTTATTTCTTAAACATATCTAAAATAATTATATTAATTTATATGTGTATAGATAATTGGCTATTTTTCATTTTAAATCCACTCATTATGTGTTTTTCCATTTAAAAAAGAATAAGGATTTCATTACATTTAATAAAAATAACTATGTTTATACTTTTTTTTTTGAAAAGTTACAAACTAGTATGTTTATACTTAGGTTTGGTTATTGATATTCTAATTTATTGATATATTTGTAGTGATTCTTTTACTAAACCACGCCTTATATAGTTGTTATGTATAAAATATTCACATATTAATATAAATATTATTATTTTGTATATATTTTTTGTATATTTATTTTTTATTTATAGTTGTTCAAAGTACAAATGTTGCGTTTTAGCACTAGGCTTTTAATAATTTAATTAAAAAAAAGTGGTCAAATCTATAATAAATTGGCGAAAATTTAATATATAATATACTACATAAACTTAACATACATAATTTTAAAAATAATTTCTTACTTAAATTTTTAGGATAAATTGGTATTTTTAGAAATTATGGATAAAAATATAATTCTGAAAATTTTGGGTTAATTTATAAGTTTAGAAACTAAGGGCTATTTCATAATTTTAAAAAATATATGGATCATCTTGTAATTTCAAAAAATATATATGAATTCATTATATATTATTTTGGTAAGAAAATTTTTTTGCCCCCACTGACTGAAATTTCTGGATACGCCACTGAAGAAAAAGAAAGAAAAAAACAAAAATTTAGAATATAACGTCGAAAAATCACATAAATTTATGATAAATAATTAAATGTGCATTTATTTTTGAACTTATCAAATATGTTGACGACCCTGTATCTATCTCATTATTTTATTTTTAATAATTTGTGAAAAAAAAAATCAAATTCGTAGCAAGGGGAGGAGGACGCCACTTAGGTGTCATGATCTTTGATTTTATTTTTGGAAATGCATGCATCTGGGGGGCGAGCTGCAAAAGCTGGACTGACTTGCCGCCAAAAATGTAAATAAATATAATTGTTTATATATATATTTAGCCTTTTGATAAAATAGTTGACAGCTTACTTTACAAACAAGTCGTGGGAAATTTGAATATTGATGGATGTGATTGTGACCAAAGTCAAAAATATTTGGAATAAAATGGCTATTATCATAACAGCAATGGCTAATATGAAATTAACCCTTAAAATTAAATAATTAGTCAAAGTCAGAGATTGGAGAGCAAATAAATATAGGAAATAAATAATTATGTAAAATTCGGAGAAAATAATTTATTAAATTCAAATTGTTTCAGTCCGGTCTGCTTTTACTAAGAAGTAATGGATAAAAAATTAATTTAAATTTTACTCATCTGCATCTTTTAAAATACAAATTTTAAAAAAATAAAAAAAAAATACTTTAAAAAAAAAATTGGCGGCTTTTCATGGTATTTTTATACTTTTGTGTGGAGATGAGTGTTTTTGATTTGATATTTTCATATTTGGTAAGCATATTCATATTTTAGCTAATTATTTACTTAAAATATTTTTATTTATGATGGATTGGTAATTGGTATTGCTGTCGGAGAGTTGTGGGACTTATGGCTTAAAAGCAATAGGAGGTAAACATTTGATTTAATGGATGTTTGGTATAATTTTTAATAGAGATAAAAATAATTATTTCATCACATTTTTTTTTTAAAAAAAAAATTGGTGGTACCATATTGTATTTAGAGTATATCTTTTGATGTTTAAATTTAATATTTTGCATCTATTAATAAAAACTCAATATTTGAGCTTTTGAAAATAAGAATGGATTTTTTTAAAAAAAAAATTATAAGAGTTAAATTGTTTATAATAGCCTTATTTTATTTCACACTATTATTTCATTTCTTTTATAATATAATTTCTTTAGTGAGAAACGCTACTAATGGAAATTCTACTTGAAAAATTATATCAAACATAATCTTATAATATAATTTGGTGATTTTATTCCATAACTATTTGATTAATAACTTATAATAATTTTATTATTTGCCAAAATTATATTTATCAAACACAATTTATTTTTATTTCACAATAACTGTGACTTAAAAGAAAAAACATGGCCATATGAAACAAAGCCTAAACATAGTCATTGGTTTTAATATAATATATCCATTATTTCATATAAATTTTTTAATTAGACCTGAAATAAAGAGGCTACCAATATTATTGTAATTTGTTTAGTAGTATTGGCAAACATGGGAAAATACAATAAATACATCAATTCAAAATATAAGAAAATAAATTATTCTAAAATATTAAAAAATAATAATAAACAATACTTAAATTTAAAAATTATTTTTACCGACCCCTATTTGTTAGTGGAGGTAATGTTATGGCACTTAAGGGCTACCCTCGACGAAAAGCAATTATTTGGTCAGCAGCAGTATCAATTATAGTGAGCATTAACAAATTTTGTGTTCGCCTGAGTAATTAACAAAGTAAAAGAGAGTGATTAAGCCAAGCAGCCCTTTATCAAAAGTAAATAAACCAAAGAAAGGGTTATAGTTAATTATAGTTACTGGAGACTTTCTTTTACTATTATAATATTACCTAATATGATTTATTTATCATAAGTTATAAAAGGTTTCGTATATTAAAAACTTACGTTATGGGGGTTAAAATTAGAACCTTAGCGATGTAATGCGTATTTTTTTAAAAAAAAAAAAAAAAAAAAATTTAAGTGTTAAAAATTAATTAGGAATTTAAAGATTATTTATTTATGATCCCTTGGCTAGTAGATTTAATTTGGTGAACACTAAATTAGATGCATATCTCTATTTGAGTAAGCATCTTAGCAATTTCGTTATTATTAATTTTCAAAACGTGGCCTAATACTCCACAGCACATATACTTCTCTTATATAAACCCCGCACGGTGTCTTGCTTCATATTTTCATACAAAGGGGGGGAAAAATCAGATCAGAGCATTTATCTCTCAAATTTGTCTCCAAATTATAAAGATGGATAAGCTTTCAAAATGTGAAGCAAATTATGTTCCTTTAACTCCTTTAACATTCTTAAAGAGAGCCGCTTCCGTTTATGCCAATCGTACCTCTATCATTTACGAAGGCACTCGTTTCACTTGGCATCAAACTTACCAGCGATGTTGTCGCCTTGCTTCTTCTCTCCGCTCTTTGAACATGCCCAAACACAGCGTTGTGAGTTCCTTTTTCCTTTTTATTTGTTCCATATTGTTTGAATTATACTGATTATTAATTAATATTTACGTACGTGAATGCAGGTTTCGGTATTAGCTCCGAATATTCCAGCCACGTATGAAATGCACTTTGCGGTGCCCATGGCTAAGGCTGTGCTCAACACAATCAACATCAGACTTGATGCTAAAACCATAGCTTCTATTCTCCGTCACTCGGAGGCAAAAGTCTTTTTCGTGGACTGCCAGTTTGTGTCTTTGGCACGAGAAGCTCTCAAGTTATTCATCGAAGACGAGACAGCACCAGTTCCTCTTGTGATTGTCATTGACGACATTGACTCACCGACCGGGGTTCGTCTTGGTGAGTTGGAGTACGAACAATTTGTCCATATGGGCAATCCAAGATTTTCCCCAGAACAGATCCAGGATGAATGGGATCCTATTACATTGAATTACACGTCAGGTACCACATCTGCTCCAAAAGGAGTTGTGTACAGCCACCGAGGGGCTTATCTGAGTACTCTCAGCCTCATTCTTGGCTGGGAAATGGGCAGTGAGCCTGTTTACCTCTGGACCCTTCCCATGTTTCATTGCAATGGCTGGACTTTCACCTGGGGTGTTGCCGCACGTGGTGGGACTAATGTCTGTCTCCGCAACACGACGTCGTATGATATATACCGTAACATTTCTAAACACAGAGTAACCCATATGTGTTGTGCTCCAATTGTTTTTAACATTCTCATGGGAGCCAAACCCAACGAGCGCAAAGAAATCAAATCTCCTGTTCAGATTCTCACCGGCGGTGCACCACCTCCGGCTGCTCTGTTGGAAAAAATAGAACAGCTCGGATTCCACGTGACTCACGCTTATGGACTCACCGAGGCCACTGGGCCAGCCCTCGTGTGCGAGTGGCAGTCTAAGTGGAATCAGCTTCCAAGATCTGACCAGTCAAAACTCAAAGCCAGACAAGGAATCAGCATACTGACTCTCGCTGACGTGGATGTAAAAAACATGGACACAATGAGCAGCGTCCCGAGAGACGGCAAGTGCATGGGAGAAATTGTTCTGCGCGGAAGCAGTATAATGAAAGGGTATTTCAAAGACGAGGAAGCAACTTCACAAGCATTCAAAAACGGATGGTTCATTACAGGTGACGTCGGGGTGATTCATCCTGATGGGTACTTGGAAATTAAAGATAGATCAAAGGATGTGATCATATCCGGCGGTGAAAATATTAGCAGCGTAGAATTGGAGACTGTGCTGTACGGACACCCGAGAGTGTTGGAAGCTGCTGTTGTTGCGATGCCACACCCTCGGTGGGGGGAGAGCCCCTGTGCCTTCATCTCGGTTAAAATTAGTTCTGCCGGAAGAACAGATGATGTTAAAGAAGCTGATATTATTTCTTATTGCCGTAAAAATCTTCCCCGTTTTATGGTACCAAAGAAAGTAGAAATTTTGCCGGAGCTGCCGAAGACTTCCACCGGAAAGATTCAGAAGTTTCAGCTGCGGGCTTTGGCTAAGATTTTTGATGTCTCAGAAGAAGCAAGTGTTCGACGGTATGATGATCATTTTGCTCCCATGTCACGTCTTTGAATTCGTTTTGACTCCCTTTTTTAAAAATTAGGAAAAACCCACATTGAGGCCCTTGTACTCTCAATGTTTTTTACATTGCACCCTTGTACTAAATTTTCTACACATTGCACCCTTGTACTCTCAATATTTTTTACATTGCACCACTGTACTAAATTTTCTACACATTGCACCCCTGCACTCTAAAAAAATTGACATTTCACCCTTATTTTAACGGCAAGTTAACAGAGTTGAGAAATATTCTGACATCACCCACCCTTATTTGTGTCATATCTGCCTGGTTTAGGAAGAATCACCTATGCTAAAAAGAGAAGAGCTAAAAAAATGGGTGTTTGCTATAAATGTGCACGCATGACATGTAATACTCGTTGTCGTTCTTTAGGAATGATGTCTGATAACCGTGAAACATCTTTGTTTGTTTTTTGTTGTTCATTAATAACACTCCAAGATCGTAGTTTTGATCTAGTTTTTACAATAAATTAGTTGGATTTTTGAATGTATCAGAAGAGGCATAATATAGTTATGCGCCCTAACATAACTTCAAAGTAAAAAAATTTGCTCGGTCCAATCCGAAATAAGGGTGGGTGATGTCAGAATATTTCTCAACTCTGTTAACTTGCCGTTAAAATAAGGGTGAAATGTCAATTTTTTGAGAGTTCAGGGGTGTGCAATGTGTAGAAAATTTAGTACAGGGATGCAATGTAAAAAATATTGAGAGTATAGGGGTGCAATGTGTAGAAAATTTAGTACAGGGGTATAATGTAAAAAACATTGAGAGTACAGGGACCTTAAGGTGATTTTTCCTAAAAATTATTATTATTCAATATGTTTGGGTACCCATCAAATGTACTATTCAAGTTTAATTGAATTGTTAAATATTCTATATATTTGTGAGGAAATAACACGGGTAATTTTTTTTTTTTTTTTTTATAAGTATGTTGAAATGAGTAACATGGCGCATCATTGAAAACTATCGAAGTTTGTAAACATACATGTGTATGTGTATATGAATATGAAGTTAGATAAACTAAATCATACAAATCACCAAAAAAAAACTTCCTATTAAATGAGATCAGTAATCGGATCTTTAATGCCACTATACTTTATCTCGATTTATTGCCTTGAACCATTTTAACGTCTAAAAAAATGACCCAAAAAAAAAAGTTTGGTGAAGAAGATGGGGGCTGAATTGGTATATGCTTAAAAGTGGTCGCCTTCTTTTGGGATTTGATAAATTTTGTTTAAAAAAAAAATAGTGGCCTTCTTTTGCAATTTAATTTTCATCCGACTCATCTAATTAGCGGAGACCCATAGAGATTTAACAAACTTGAAATAAGGAAAAGTACAAATATCCTCTCCTTCTTCAAGTTAGGTTGAAATAACATGCACTCACATTCAATGGTTGCTAGAGATGCCTCCTTAAATTTCGAATTGTGACGATTACTCTTGGCAATAGTTTCTGTTACAAAGATTTTCAATGCCTAACATCAAATGTTACCCTTTTAATTTTTGTGGGACCCAGCTGTTATGAGAGAGATGACATATACACCCGAAACATGATATACTATCTCCTAATATCATCACTGTCTCACAAATTGAAATTGAAATTGAATAATTCTGATAAAAACACTCATTTACACTTTTTACAAAAATTCCCTCTTCTTTTTCCTTATCTTTCTTTTCATTCTTTTTTTTGGCCAAAAATACAAAAGTGACCCTCTAACTTTCATGTTTTTTCATTTAAGTCCGTTAACTTTCAGTTTTGTCAATTCAGTCCTCTAACTTTCAATTTTTGTCAATTCAAGGTTTCGTTATAAATTCATCACTGTTGCCGTTACAAATAACGACAACAGCAAAGTAAACGTATTTTGCCTGTTATTTAATTAATACCCTCAATTAGAAAATATTGGCAGACAAATGAAGCTAAAACAAAGTAAACGACACGTACTATGCTTGCATCTTCGAGCTATTTTTTGTCAAAAACACATATCCCAAGTTCAATATGATTTTTGGTCAAAAAATTATAACTAGTGTTAGTAACGAAGATATGTGTTTTTATAAGAGATTAAGATAATCAAATGTTTTACCTACTATATTTAGACTCGAATCGAATGATTCGATTGTGTTATTCTCCATCGAATCAAAAGATGGTGAAAATCTACCATACAACGCGGTATCACATTTGATGTCATTTATTAAAATCTACATCCGTTGTATGGTAGATTTTCTCCATCTTTTTAGTGGTATGATGTCATTCTCGGATGATGTGACATTACATTTGATAACAACCAATACTTTTGATTCTGTGCAATCGCATGTATTGTAATGTCTAACCATTAAGTTTTTGCTAAATAAGTTGCGTATAATTATTTTTCACACTCGTCGCTAGGGTCCACTGATCAACTGCAGTGTAAAATGTATCGTCTCGTGTTTTTTTTTTGAATGATTGGAAATTACACAATCGAATCATTCGATTCGAGTCTAAATATAGTAGGTAAAACATTTGATTATCTTAATCTCTTATAATAAATACATATCTTCATTACTAGCACTAGTTATAAGTTTATAATTTTTTGACAAAAAATCATATTGAACTTGTGATATGTGTTTTTGACAAAAAATAGCTCGAAGATGCAAGCAAAGTACGTTTACTTTGCTTTAGCTTCCTCTGTCTACCAATATTTTCTAATTGAGAGTATTAATTAAATAACAGGTAAAATACGTTTACTTTGCTGTTGCCGTTATTTATAATGGCAACAGTGATTAATTTATAACGAATCCTTAAATTGACAAAAATTGAAAGTTAGATGACTGAATTGACAAAACTGACAATTAACGGACTTAGATGAAAAAATATGAAAGTTAGAGGGTCACTTTTACATTTTTGCCCTTTTTTTTCACTTTTTTATTTTTCTTCGATACTATTACTGTTTCAGATTTTTATTTATTGTTTTTATAAACTTCTTAATTATTTTTTTAATCATAACACAATAATTTTTATTTTTTTACCTTTTTAGTACTGAAAATTGTAATTCATTATTACATTTTCTCAGTTTATCTAATTTTATTTAGTTCGGCCATTTAGTCATTACCAGAGGAATCAATTATATAAGACTTGGTTGTCTATTAGCTGAGAAAAACTTATATAGGATCATCTCATCATCCCTATAAGATCATCTAATTAATGAACGACATGTGTTTAAGTTATTTTGAGAATGGCCAATCAAAACAGAAAGAGAAAAATAACTTAAACACATGTCATTTATTAATTTGATGGTCCTATAGGGATCGTCGATATATAAATTTTTATCTAGCTATCACACGGAGAATAATTACCGGCTGCATTATTTTTACATTTTCTTAGTTTGTAATTAACTTTAATTGTTGAACTATAAATTTGTATAATCTGGAATATTATATATTTGTTAGGAAATAATACAGGTAAATTCCTTTTTTTTTTTTTTTTTTTTTTTTTTTGTGTGTGTTGAAAGGAGCAATATGGCGCTTCATTGATGTAAACATACATATGTATGTGTATATGAATTATGATTATGAAGTGTTTTTTTTTTTTTTTTTTTTTTTTGGAAACGATGGAAACCCTACCACCAAACCACCCATTCTGGGCCGCGGCGCAGGTAAATCACCGGCTGTCTCAGGCTCTTACAAGAAGTGCACCCACTGGATTCGAACCTAGAACCTCAAGGTGAGATCATGGACCCTACACCACCAAGCCACATCCATTGGGGACGATTATGAAGTGCTTAAATAAACCAAACCATACAAATCAAATAAAATCAAAATTTTTTCCTAATAAACGAGATAGGTTATATGAATTATTTTTAATGTCATTATACTCTGATTTTATTATCTTAAACCATTTTGACAACGACAAAAAAAAAAAAAAAAAAAAGAAGGTTAAGAATCTTATACTCTGATTTTAGTTTGAGGACCACTCCCCCCTCCCCTACCCAAAATGTCCCTCCTTTTAATAAAAATTCACTCATATATATATATATATATTAATTTACTTTTTGACAACGACAAAAAAAAAAAAAAGTTATGCATTTCCTTGGGGCCATGCCTCTGGTGTGAAAAGCCAGCGACTTACCCTGATCTGTGTTGGGAAACTTCTGAGGGCACGGGACACGGGTCCCGGGGATTAGTCGAGGTGCCCGTAAGCTGGCCCCGGACACCCCGGTTATCCAAAAAAAATTTATTTTGTTTTATTTTGTTTTATTTATAATTTTTTTATTTTTTAAAATTTATATTTTTTTCTCTTTATATATATATTTTTTTTTATTTGTTTACTAAATATTACAAATTTCATATTTATTATTATTTATTTTGTGTTCATTTATTCATTTGATTTTTGAGATTCTTTTTTAATTTATTTAACACTACTTATGTATTATAAAAATATTCTCATGTATATTAGAAAAATATATATTTAAAAAGAATACAAATAACAACATAAAAAGTTATACTTAAAAATATAAAAACACAAATTATAATCTATGTTGCCTCCAGAGTCTCATCCTAACGCACTTGGTGATATACCCAATACTTCGTACCATAATTGATTACAAATCCTTTTTTTAATAAAGTAAAAGTATATAAAAATATTGATTTACGAAAGTAAATAAGACAAACAAATTTTAATAAAGTAAAAATAAAATCAGAATCAATACGACTTTTAATAAAATAAATTTATCTACTTTCAAAATAAATTAAAAATATGTATAAAAAATATATTATATTTATTAAACAAATAGACCATCAAAAAATTTATTTTATAAATTATAATTTTTTGGTAAAATTATCTTCTTCTTTTTTTACATAAGTAATGTTAATTTAATTAAAAAATATTCAAAAAATTAAATGAATAAATACGAAATTTGTAATATTTATTAAACAAATAAAAAATATTATATATATAAAAAGCCAAAAAAATTTAATTAAAAAAATAAACAAATTTATAAAATACAAATATTTAATTAATAAAATGAAATAAGTAATATATATATATATATATATTATTTGAGAGGAGGGAATTTGAGGAATTTAACGGGGGTATTTTCGTAAATTTGACAGGGGACAGGGGAACGGGGGAGCTTGTCAGTGGGGGAGTAAAATTTTGGTCCTTGCAGTTTTTTTTTTTTTTTTTGCGGTTTTTTAATTTAATATGTATGTTTTAAATTGGAGCTCGAACAAATAATAAAAAGAGAAAAGAGCTTATTATTAATGAATTTTAATTGAGTTGACAACACGGTCCACATAAGAACACTATCAATATTTAATAAACTAGTGATAAATATTCCAATGATAAAACACCACCAAATAGTTAATAAATATGGTTTAGATATTTTAATGGGTACTGTGTGCTATTAAGTTTTAGGTTGACAAAAGATGAAATGAGTACTGTGAGCTATTATATTTTAGATTTTTATTCTGAAATAGTTAGACAAAATGACGTGTTTTGATATTAAAAATTACTGCTTTAAATTAGAAAAAATAAAAATAAGCTAACGTGTTTGGCAAATACTCGCTGCGAATATTTACTAGTATTAGTCTTTACTAAACTCTCATCAGTTTTTTTTTTTTAAATTACCAGATCCTACCCATATGAGACGGATACCAATGAATTTGTGGGTTTGCGGATAAAATTATCATCCCTAACGACAACCCAATCCACACCCCCATTTATATGAGTGGAATTCAAACTCCATATCTCTCATTTCCACCAAGGAGATTTTATAAATTGAACTAATTATGACAAATTTGGATATATTCACTCCTTATTCAGGTTGAAATAACATGCACTCACATTCAATGGTTGCTATAGATAGACCCGGCCACGGTTCCGGTTCGGAATCGGAACCGAACCGGTTGGAATCGAACGGTTTCGGTTCCAATCGGTTCCAATCGGTTAGGGGGAACCCTAACCGAATTCGAACCGGAACCGTTTAAAATTATTATTTTTTTTTAAAAAAAAATTATTATTAAAATTAAAAAAATAAAGAAAAACCGGATCAGACCGGAACCGAACCCGAACCAGAACCGTTCGGTTCGATTTCGGTTCCAGTTCTGATTCTGATTCCACACTTATGTGGAACCGGAACCGAACCGGACCGGTGACCACACCTAGCTAGAGACGCCTGCCTTAAATTTCGAATTGCGACAATTACTCTTGCCATAAGTTTCTGTTAAGTGTTTTAGACGTATGGCCTAACAGCAAATGTTACCTTTTTCGTTTTTTGAATTAGCTCTAATGCCATCAGTCTCACAAATTGAAATTGAAATTGAATAAATCTGATACAATTACCCATTTACCCTTTTTACAAAAATTTCCTCTTCTTTTTCCTATCTGTCTTTTCATTCTTTTTAGGGACAAATTAAATGTTATAAATTCCCTAGTTATTATTCTTTTCAGATTTTTATTTATTATTTTTATAAACGTCTTAATTATTATTTAAATTTTAAAACAACACTTTTTTTACCTTTTTAGTAGTGGATATAATAATTCATTTTTACATTTTTCTCAATTGATCTAATTTTATTTAGTTTGGTAATTTTTTTTATAAAACGTTTTAAATTTCACCGTCAAATCATCCAAATCGAATTTAAGTGAAACAGATAAAATCTCTGTCTGCCTCATATTCTTATAAAAAATATCATCTATGGATTCAAATTCAAAATATGACAACCAAATCTTAACTGTTTGTCACAAAATCATACCCTTTTAAAATTAATTTGGTCATTTCGCCATTATCAAAGGAACCAATTATTTGAGACTTGGTTGTCTGTTAGCTATGATTAATTTAGCAGCTGCATTATTCAAAGGATGGTGCCAATGAAAGGAATATACATAACGATGTCAAGTCATATATGACAAAGACCTCAGGCTCAGGGCTATGGTCACTCAAGCTCCAATCTAATCCTTGTATCCTCGCTACTTTTTGTTCTCGAACTTTCTGGATTACATTTATCCAACAATTTAAAAAATAAAAATTATAAAAGCAACAGCATGATTTTTTAAAGATAATGTTTTTTTTCCTTCTAAAATTTCGAGAGAACAGCCAAAAATATGTGAGCATTAGTGTCTCTAAACTTATGGGACATTTGGCACAACGTTTGCTAACGTAAAGGTATTACGTTGGCAACCATAAATTATTAAAATAAGTTTTTTTAATGTTTTTAATGGAATTTATAATTTTACTTTTCATTTAAAAAAAATTGTATGTATTTAATTTTTTATATATCCTTATTTATAATTTCACAATTTCTTATGAATTTTACTTGATGTTGATGATGATTTCTGTAACTAAGGAATTTGAACAGTTCAGCAATGGCAGAGAGATAATTTCCCTTTATTTGGAGGATCAAGTGTTCAGATGTATTGGACTGTCCTCGGCCAGGGACAATCCGGACCCAGTTCCCCGGGTCTGGCCGACCAGATGACACAGTATGATGCGAATCTCGGAGACCGACAAAATCATAGCCGAGACCGACCACATCAGACTGGTAGCTCGGTTCAGCTCTAATTCACCTCATGTGACGGAATGAATGGCTCGAATATTCCGGGTAAGGTCGGCAATATCTTGTATTGTTCGGAAGACCATCTGGCCGATCTCTTGAAGACCGACGTGTGACTGAGGTAGTTTAGACTTTTCCCTCTGGCATATACCATTATTTGAAAGCTCTTTACAGGCTGGTTTCAATATGTTGCGTGTGGCAGTGTGCAAATCAGGTTGATGTGACAAGCCGTCAGGTGGCAGGTTTGCTTTCGGCGAAGACAATCTTGTGGCATAGAGCCTGTCAATCAGTTGGAGGTTCACATGGGTGATGTTATTAGGGCATGTGAATAATGTTGTAACTCATTGGGTATATAATAGTTTCATTTGTAGGGAGAGAACAAATTTTGTAAGAAATAAGAGAACACTATTTGTAAAAAACCAAAGAAACATACAGCTCGGTTTCCTTTAGATCCGCCCCTAAACAGGTCGGCCGAGCTCAGTTTGAATAATAAAAACAACACTCCACTTTATGCCCAAAGACGTAGGCTGGACTTGCTCCGCCGAACCATGTTAAACTCTCTTGTCGATTTTTGTGTTTTCTTTGCCTTTTTACTACATTTGTTTTTGGTCTCCCATAACCAAATAAATTCAAGATTGAATGAGGATTGTCTCGGGAGGGTTATATCGAAACTGCCCCTGGGATAAAAATCACCCGTCAACAGTTGGCGCCGTCTGTGGGGAAGGAACAAAAAGCAACTTGTGTAGTGAGACGATGGCGAAAGGCTGAAGCCATGGATCGTTGGAGAGTTCAGCAACATAGTGGTTTGGGAAAGCGAAAGGAAGACTGGATGCGAAGGAAAATGAATGGGAAGAAGCTGGTCAGAACGGAAAGAGAAAAGGGTTCGCAAGAGGGAGGAAGATTGACGATAGTGGGACAGATGGGGGAAGCAACAGCTCTCCTTATTGAGTTATAGAATGGAATGTAAAAATGATGGACAACGATCATCCATTAGGACTGAGTTGTATAATGAAATGTAACGTCAAAAATGGGTGATGTTTGCCGGCCGTAGCTGAACAAGCTCCTCCGAGAGTAGGTGCTACGCCTTTTCGGCCTGTCAGGCCCTCAGTTCCACGAGGGAGGTAATACTCAATGATCGGCCAAGGAACTAGTCGACCAAGGGCACGAGGTCGGCATCCATCAGGGCCCATCCGTTCAGTGCAGTGGCCTTCTCGAATGAGAGGAAATGGGAAAAAGCCCACGGAGTGGGCCACAAGAAGTCAGAACAGAAGATCCTCACTGGGCTCCCGGATTTGCTCAGAAATGACCTTGGAAGGCCCAGTCGAGGAATTCCTGTCAACACAGTCTGGAAGCAAGCTCGAACTGGAAGACGTGATCGGGCTACAAGACAAGAACCAGAAAATGATGGTAAAAGTCTCTCTTAAAATGACCCGCAAAGAGTTGTAAGAAGAGCATCATGTCCCTTAAATATGAATAAAACTTTCTCTTTTGAATTAAGAAACTTGTCAATTTTACTTGTTTACTAATTGAATGTGAAAGCTATGTTCAATATTCTTGGGATATGCTCGATGCGAAGGGGTGATCGGTAGTTAGGTTGGGCACCAAGCCCGTGGGACGCCAATCTCAGGTGTCATTATCAAACCCCCGGGTGGAAGTGTTCTGACCTGACTCCTTTCATCTTTAAAGATCCAGAACACATCAAGGGATGAAGTGCATGTGGGAAAAGCGCGAACCCCTCGCGGCACTCCAATCCCGGGTGTCATTATCAAACCCCTGAGGCCGGAGCGTTACTACCTCATGACTCGAATTTTTGAGGAATAGCTCTGTTAAACCGGACCTAATGATGTTTCTTCCCATGTGAGCTGACTGGTGAATCCCGTTGAAAACCACCAGACCACTTGACATGGGGACGACCGAATGGCCTCCATAACCATTGTGGTCTCGGGTAAACCGAACCCATAGAGGTTTCTCCCTATGCGAGTCGACTGGTGAGTCCCGTTGAGAACCACCAAGGTATGGCGCACATAGGGAGTCTTCTTCCCCCGTGGGGTATCTGCCTAACCGCCTCGGATCAGGAGAAGCATGACATGTGGAGGTTTATACCCTCATAGCGCTTGCAGACTCCACCGATCCGTAGCCGGACTAGCCGAGACACTGAATTGTAAGGTTCAGAATTGTGTTTTGGGAGTCACCAGGCAGGACGCTGCCTTGGGGCACCCGAGTTATTATCTTCTCGGGTCTGTGTGGAGTATGTGCTATGTCACCTCCATTGTGCTAACCTCGTCTTATTTTAGTTTTGTTTTTGCTGATGCCCGACAAGGGGACGCCTGCGCCGTGATCCGCGAAGCCTCAGAGGTTGAAAATCTTCCCTCTTGATTAAGTCTTATCTGTTCCACCAGCTCGGGGCTGGGTTCGTTCCGCCGAGGCTATCTGTTCCACCAGCTCGGGGCTGAATTCGTTCTGTCGAGGCTATTATGTTCCATCAGCTCGGGGCTGGATTCGTTCCGCCGAGACTATCTTGTTCCATCAAGCTCGGAGCTGGATTAGTTCTAGGGGTGGGCATTATCGAATTTGGATCGGATCAGACCGAATCCGATCTGATTCGATAAGATTTGATTTGTTTGGTTCGATCGGATTTTGAATCCTTATCGGATCAGATCGGATTTGATCCGATAATTATCGAATCGAATCGGATTTATTCGATCCGATTTGATATCTTAACGAATCGGATAAATTCGATTTGATAACATATCTGAATCCGATAGATAATCCGATTTGAAAATAAATCTGATAGTGGATTCGATTTGATAAAATTGATTCGAATTTTAAGTTATCTGATCCGATTCGATAAAATTGTTATGAATTTACAAATTTTCGGGTCAATATTTCGAATCGAATCCGTTATCAAATCAGATTTGTTATCAAATCGAATCTATTATCGGATTTATTATCAAATCAGATTCTCTATCGGATTCAGATCTGTTATCAAATCGGATTCTCTATCGGATTCAGATTTGTTATCAGATTTGATAAAATTCGATTCGATCTGATAGTTATCAAATTTATCTGATTCGGTCCGAAATTCGACAAACGAACCAAACACGATTTGATCGGATTCGAGAGTCAAATCTGATCCGATTCAATCCGATATTATCATATAGAATCGAATCGGATCTGACCCGATCCGATCCGATGCCCAGTAGACCCGGCCGGCGGTTCGGAACCGAACCGAACCGGCCGGTTACCGGTTCCACACTTAAGTGGAACCGGAACCGAAAACCGAACCGGAACCGAACCGTTCGGTTCCGGTTCGGTTCAGTTCTTTTTTTTTAAATTAATTAAAATAAAAAATGAGATTAAATTTATAAAAAAAAAAATTATTACATTGAAGAGCTTGAGCTTAAATTTTTAAAAATTTAAGTTGCCTACGTATCCTCCAAGGGTGAGAGGAATCAAAGCTCACGTAGTTGCATTACAAGTTTTAGTCTTTTAGACATATCCCATTTGTAAATTATAATTTTACAATTATCAATCATCATTATCGGTTGATCCTTCGGCTCCGGTTCCGCTTGCACTTGTTGCAGAAGCATTATCGAACAA
Source organism: Zanthoxylum bungeanum (assembly GCA_019454045.1). Lineage (NCBI taxonomy): Eukaryota > Viridiplantae > Streptophyta > Magnoliopsida > Sapindales > Rutaceae > Zanthoxylum > Zanthoxylum bungeanum. The sequence goes on along the minus strand of SKCR01024899.1, from coordinate 602,685 downwards.
ATCTTCACAATCATCGGGGGCATCTTCTTGTTGTCTCAGATCAGCTCGAGTCCAATCATCCACACAAGCTGTTGCTTCTAGAGTGCTTGGATGTAATGAAGATCGCCTAGCTTCCAATATATTACCTCCCAAGCTGAAGGCTTGCTCAACCGCAACGGTGGAAATAGGTGCTGCCAAGATCTCTTTAGCAATAATAGATAAAACAGGATATATATTTTGATGCCGGTTCCACCATTCAAGGATTTTAAAATTTTTACTACATAAACTTTCATTAGAAAACTCAAAATTTGTAGATAAATAATTATCTAATTCAGGGTTATTAGTTGTCGTATCCCTAGCTTTTTTATTTCGTTGCAATAACCAACGATCCCCTGCGCTAAGTCTTGTTTGAATTACCGGTTCGCTACTACTAGATTGACCTAATGTTCCTAAGTTATATCTTACAATATAATCATTAAATAACTCAATTAAATCATTTCTTAATTTCGTCATTAATATAGTAATGTCAATTTCATCTAATATTCCTAAATAACCATAATAAGCTTGTAAAGCACCATTCAAACCTTCTAATTTAAATCTACGATAAAAAACAGCAGCAATAAGATAAAGTAAAGGAATTTCTCTAAAATAGTTTAACCATTTTACCTTCATAACAGTAATGGCTTCTAACAAAACAATATCATTAGGATCGCTACTGTCAACATGCTCATCGAGAGTGCCAACAATATTTAAACTTTCAAGAAGAAATAAATGTGCTGTAGGATAATAAACGCCGCTAAAAACTAAAGTAGCATCATTAAAAACTTTTAAAATATCTAAAAATTTTCACAAATATCCCATTGACTAGGATAAAGTGTGATATTTTGAACATGTTGAGAAAAAAAACTACATAATGCATCTTTGTATTGAAATGCTTGACATAAAAGAAAATAAGTAGAATTCCAACGTGTTGGAACATCTCTTGAAAATTTAATCGGTTTAATACCATTTATTTTACAAAACTTGGTCCATTCTCTCCTAATTTGAGAATATGACAGAATACAGTTAAGTGCCGTTTTAATTGGATCAAGGAAAGGTGATAATAATTTTAGACCGTCTTGCACACATAAGTTGAGGACATGACATGTACAACGAATATGAAAAAACCGACCCCCTAAATTTGGTTGACATATTTCTTTTAAATCATTGATGGATGCAGTATTTGCAGATGCATTATCAAATCCAATTGTTAAAATTTTTTCTCCTAAACCATATTCATCAAAAATTACCTTCATCATTCTATAAATATTATGTGCAGTATGTTGGTCATCAAAAACTCTAAATGCAATAAGTCGTTTTTGCATGGTAAATGATGCATCAATCCAATGACAAGTCACACCCATGTATGAGTGTGTTTGCCAATGATCACTCCAAATATCAGAACATACAAAAATACGACCTTTCATCTATTTAAATATTTCATTTAAAATAATTTTACCATCTTTGTATAATTTAAATATATGACGTTTTGTTGTGTTTCGAGTCATTCTACATGCAGAATGGTTTAAAGCATTATGCACGTAATTAGTAAAATGAAGTTTTTCACCAAAGCTTAAAGAAAGATGTGTCATACAAGTTAATTTCGCAAATTCTTCTCTATTTTTTGCATCAGAATATTTAAATAAATCTAAAGCACTCGTACCTCTACTTGACGATGCGTACCTGGCCATTTGAGTTTGCGTCGTATCAATGCCAAATTCAACCGGATGATGTTTTTCCATGTGCTTGATCATATTGCCATATCCACCAGAAAATTTGTAGATAACCCCACAATAGTTGCAAACTGCTCGTTGTGAATCATCTTCTAGGCGTTCCAAATTAAAATGAATTTTGAAAATATCCGAGGACCGAGCCTTAACTTCTATTCTCCGTGATTGTGCACTGACACTAGGGCCGCTCTCTTGGGTTGGCATATTTGACATTATGTTCTCAGATGAGCTTGCCATTTTTCGTTTGAGAAATTAGGAAGAAAAATAAGAAAATTGAATAATTGCGATTGCGAATAACAGAATTATAGAAAATGAGAGAGTTGAGAATTTGGTGTGATGAAATTATGAAAAATGAATCATATTTATAGAATTTTAGAATTTTTTTGATACCAAAAATGCCCCTAAATATAACCGTTTTATTACCGTTATTAGGGGTACATTAGTAATTTTTATTTTATATAATAAAAATAAAATTTTTTTTTATTTTTTTTTGGCAGGGAGCCAAACGGCTCCCTGCATCCCCCAACGGCACTAGCCGTTGGGGGTCGTAGGGTTCATGTTGGAACCCGACGGTTCCAACCGGAACCGTTAGGTTCCGGTTGGAACCGTCCGAACCGGTGGAACCGTACGGTTCCACCGGTTCGGACCGGTTCGAGTTGGGGTGGAACCCCAACCGAACCGGTCCCATTCCGGTTCGGTTCCTGAACCGATTGGAACCGGAACCTTCCGGTTCCAACCGGTTCAGTTCCGGTTCCGAACTGGAACTGTGGCCGGGTCTAATGCCCAATCCTAATTAGTTTCGCCCTTTACATGTTGGTTTCAATATGTTGCGTGTTGTAGTGTACAAATCATGTTGATGTGACAAGCCGTCAGGTGGCAGGTTTGCTTTCGGCGAAGACAGTCTTGGGGCATAGAGCCCGTCAATCAGTCGGAGGGT